>JACXGM010007606.1:0-30335 GCA_016801145.1 Umbra pygmaea
GTGTGTCTGTCCGTGTGTCTGTCTGTCTGTCTGTCTGTCTGTGTGTCTGTCTGTGTGTCTGTCCGTGTGTCTGTCCGTGTGTCTGTCCGTGTGTCTGTCCGTGTGTCTGTCCGTGTATCTGTCTGTGTGTCTGTCTGTGTTTGCCTATCTATTTGTGTGTCTGTCTGTCTGTGTGTCTGTGTGTGTGTTTCTGTCTGTGTGAGTGTGTCTGTCTGTGTGTGTGTGTCTGTCTGTCTGTGTGTGTCTGTCTGTGTGTCTGCATGTCTGTCTGCCTGATTTCCTGTCTGTGCTCTCTTGACTCGATGCCATCAAAGTAAAAAACACCAAAGGGGACCATAGCCCTCTTATAGGAGGAAGAGCGTAGAGAGAAATCTAGGGTCTCGAGCAGCCGGGGGAGTTTTATCAAACAGATTAACAGTATGGATTTGCCCAGTCATGTGTGTCGCTGACATTAGCATATTTAAATTCACCACTATATCTAAGGCACAGGGATAGTAGGTCCTGCCCAATTTTCTCACCAGCTGATCTAATGGCCTTGATAACAAATGTGTTGGTCTTTTTAATTCTAAATCCAATTACTGTCTATGATGGCGAGTCGGGTTCTGACGCCTCTCTATTGATGATGTCCCCTGGTTTAAACTCGGGTACATTTGAGCATATCACCCCCTCCCCTCTGGTGACAGAGACCAATTTATGGTGACAGACCAATTTGTTTTCCAGTGGGTCCCAAATTGGATACGCACAGTGTCTTGTTTTTTGAATTTCTCACACCCAAAATAAGGTCAATTAATTAGCAGAGAGTCAACTATGGGAGCGGGGTAAAGGAGAAGCCTTCTCTATGGCCATCAAATAATCAACCAAATGACTAACGACAGCAAATTAACTGAGTTTGTTGTTTCACTAGTGCTTGAGCCTGATTCTTCCCCATGGGCTCTTTACGGGTCCTTGTTTACCCAAAGATACTCCTAGCTGTGCTCCCGCTTTGCTGGCCTTTGACCTGCTAGCCAGAAAGGTTCAGCTAGGTCCTTGTTGACAGAAGCATTATTAAAACCCAGTGTTTTCCCTCTCTGCCTCACTGCCTTCAGTTTGAAGGTCCAGAAGCCCTGTGAGACGGGTCCCAGCACTAGAACCAGCCCTCTGCCCTCCCTGGTGCACCTGCCTCTCATTCCTGTTTGGCCCTCCCTGTTTGCTCCCCAACCCAGAGTTTTTCCCCACAGCTTTCTCACACTCCATCATGCTGTGAGGGCCTGTCTAAACATTTACACCAAAAGTCTGCGCGAAAACTTGTCTCCTGGAACAAAAAAGGAAGCAGGACTCAATCAGCTGGGCCAGCTGCGATGGCCTCCTGCTGCATAGACCACAGAGAGAGGCGAATGGGCGGTGAAGTGTAACGGCTAACGCCTTGCTGCTGCCAGAGAGCAACACAGACACGGCTGGCTGGGAGAGAGCGATGGATGGAACAGGGCACTGGAAAAGTAGGGGAGGGATGGAGGAACTGGACCAATGGGATAGTAGTAAGTAGAGACAGCCAGGAGGACATGAGAGTGTGGAGGTATTTGTGGTGACCCTCAACCCCTCCAGTGCTCCAAACACAGTGAGGTGAGTGAACAGGCATTTATATATTCCGGCTTCAAGACAAACCTGGCTGTCTCTTCTGGCAATGATCCACTCTACTAACCAGCTAGGATTTATTGTCTTACATTAGTTAACACCTTTAGCCTCCCCTCATGACTGGAATAAGGCAATTAATCGTGGTTTGTGTTCACAATGTTGTCAAGAGTATTTTGAATTAGCTTGCCATTATCTGATTAATATGATCCTATATGCCCGTAAAATGTTACGGATCACAAATGAAAGTAGCAGGATAATGGAACAGCGTGATCCATTGTGTGGATGTGGAGCCGTAGATTTGACACGTATAAAGTGTTCTAAAGTTCACTAATGGGTACATGCAGCTCATGGGATGGCCTGTTTTTTTTGCAGTGTGAGAAATTTCTTTGTGAATTCTTCATTGTTGGTCGATTCGACTGAAAATGTGTCTCTTTCTTCTCTCTGTTTCTCTGTAGTTCATCCCAAACATTTGAGAGTAAATACTGTGGTTTGCACTCTTGTTCACTCACGTTTTTGTGTGGCTATTTCTAGTCGTCACATCTCTGATGACGAGTTGTTTTATGGATACCATGAAGAAGACAGTCATCCATTCTCCTGGAGCCTGCGATGTGTTTTAATAGTGCACTACGCTGACACGCAGCGAGAACAAAAGAGCCACGAGTGCTTTTCGGTGAGGTGCCATGATTCATCAAGGGCTGAGGATCAGCAGGATACATCTGTTTGAAAGGGAGCGGGAGAGAGTAGGAAAAGAAAGAGAGAGAGGGAAAAGAAGTGTGCGAGCAAAAGAGGAAGAAGCAATGAGACAGATGTAAGGACGGTGAGGAGATGAGACGGGGTGGAGAGATGGATGAGGGGTGGGGAGCTTGAGAAACAATGTCAACGTCGCTGCCACTGTTTCAACACCCTCCCTCATCCATCATCCGACATGTTCAGCCGTCACGTTGACATCTGTGAGCGACTCGGGATGGGAAAAAAAGGTCCCATCGCGACGGTGAGGTATGGGTTCATAGCCAGGTTGCTCAAGCTCCCCTTTGTGCTTTTGTAAAGCTTGGTGAAGACACGGTAAGCCCTCCTATCAAAGACAGACGTCTGCAATGGCATCGTTCTTTCAATAGTTTACACATTTAATCGGATTTTAGTCGAGGGAAGACTGCCGGAGAAAGAGACAGGCCGAGAGGGCAGGGAAACAGAATGATGAGTGTGCAGGGAAAGGGAGGACGGAGAGACGGATGGGGGAGTTGGACGTGGCTCCATTAAATGGCATGGTGGAGACGAGGGCTGGGCTACGGCATTAAGTAATGATGTGTGAGGCTCCAGGGTGGTTCCCCCTCATCATTGCGAAACGTTTTTGCGATAAACAGACGTGTGCATATCATGAATGCATCTGCATTAATCAGCTCAGGGGCGGCTTGAGTGGAAAGGCGAGCACACGATGGAAATGGATATATTCCACCAAGTGTATTCACAGCGCTAGGCCTGGGTGGACTGGGATTTAATGTCTTTACCAGCTGGGTGCCTGGGCAAGACGGCCACGGCTGGCATGGTGGCCAGTTGGAGACTGGGCAGCTAGGGCCCTCTGAACACAGTCACCTAACTAGCACCATCTGCATGGTTGTCACACTGCTCTCACCATTCTGTTTTATACAGGGGAGCTGATGGCTGTGGTGTCTTTCAGATATGCATGACTGTCATTGGTCCAAACACACACAGGCAGGCATACACGCTCACACTCACAAAGGTATACAATAGATACATAGTATATACTGTAGCAATGTTCAACCCATGTCTTTGAACTGTTTCCGAAATCTTCCATCCTTGCTGTCCGAGCTGTGGCCCACTCAAAATATTACATTATTAAAAAAGGCATTAGGTACTTAGACACGGATCTGTAGTGGAGAAGAATGGATTGGATTTGATAAGGAGGGAGGGACGGCCAGCCTGCCCAGTTGTTTTGCAGTTTGCAGGGCTACATCGGCTGGGTGCCGAGGCATTGAACAAGAGGGGACATCTGGTGTCATTTGCACCTATTAGCCAGCCTTGGGATGGGATCGGGGATGGGGTGATAAGACGCAGGCACACATGTACAACAAGATTTTCTGTGTTCACAATGACATTAACTGGCTTTCCTTCACGGAACTCTATTTGTCTACAGGCATTGCTTAATTCTGTAATCGGCATGTATAACAAAGCCGATTCTTGAATATTGTAAACAGTCCCATACGGAAATCTAATATATGGCCATATATGTATGTATACGTATATGTCAGCTGTCGGCATATATGGTGGAAATATCATCACATATATATATGTACATATATGTCTAAATATACAAAAAATTGCAGTTTTTATATGTGACATATACTATACTATCATGACTTCCTCATTTTGTAATTCAAAATATATGGTAATATATTTTCAAATATATGTTAATATTGTTCATATGTATGGCCATATATGGCCATACATTAGATTTCTGTATGGGGTGTTTTGACCCACTCTTTCATAAGACAAAGGGTATTTGACCCATCAACAGATTTTAGGACAAGACAACTGACGAGGAACCTTGATCCAATGCACAGACTCTGTGGACAAATTATGAGTGAGAGGTAGATTACGTGCTCATATGTGCCCCTAATTTAAAACAACATGTGTTTTGAGCTTCCTGCTTCCTCTTTTTAACAGCAAATCGACCCAGTGATGCAATGATGCAAGAGTTGAGTTCTGGCGTTTGGATATTGTAACACTTCTAATTAGCCATCAGTTATTTATGTAGTTTATCATTCTAATATGGGTATATGCGCAGTGAGGTTAGGTCTTTAGGTCAGATATATGAAAGAGGGGAAAATACGGCTTCATCATGTTAATGATTAGTTCAATCCATGTTCTAATTAGCAATGCGAACGGGCTTTTTCCTAAATTACATTCTACACAACATCTTCACTGCAAACTTCAGGCAATATGTTGTCCTTTTCCGATGACGGATGTTCCTCCACGCTAGTATCTTGGTGCATTTCATCATCAGGGGACTGAGCCTGTGAGTCAGATTTTGACATGAAAAACTAATTTCAAATATATTAAAGTGAGCTTAATGTGTGAGCGAACCAAATTCTCTCTCCTCGCTGTCTCTGTCTCTTCAGAATGTACAGATGCGGAAATGTAATTAACTTTGCCGGAACTAAAAGTGCTGAGGTATCATTGTGCATATTTCAATTAGTCTACATTGATTGTGTTGCAGAAATCAGTGGCAAAGGCACACAGCCAACAATTTCTACACGGCCAGAATTCAGCTTCTGTGGACCATGGCTCCTGTATGTTTTCAAACATCTCAGAATGGGATTTTTGTTGTTCTAGAATGGAATCCTCCAGGATGAGGTAATCTAGCATTAGCTCATTTAGGATGAGGTCATCTCTACTTTTTATGTATTGGGATCTAAAAGCAACAACTAATCCTAAGTCATTCCACCTCTTCTCCATACTTTCCTTTCTATTTGTCCCTGTGGGAATTAAACCCATTGTCATTGCAAGCACAATGCTCTGTCTGAGACTCACTGGACCGACGTTATAACATCGAGACCTGCATGCAGGAAGACGTGTAGCACAAAATGGCCACCCTGCTCCACCCATTTAGCTGCTTGATGACGACGAGCAGTTGAGGATCTGCTTTATAAGAGCCGCCACATCCATTACTGGAATATTTCAAACCCATCTCAGCGTAAAACCCCTTTGCTAATGTAATTGTTCACATACTACGTTCCAACCACTTTTTCTTGGTGGATTGCATTTTTTTTCCTTTGAATCATGAGCAAAATTGATTCAGCCATTTCAGTCATGTCTCATATCTCCTTTTAGAAAGGCAGCAAGGCTGTCTCAGTCAGTTTCTCCTCTCCTCCTCCCATCTCCCACGATGGCCCTAATGAGTTGAACTGTGTGTAATGAACACCACTCACACTAGCTTCTCACATGACTGGGCAGAGCAATGCATTTACTGGTGTAGCTTCTGTTACCACCCTCTCAGTCTGTCTTGTTGTTAAAGGAAGACACTTACCACTCTATTGTTTAGCTACATGCCTGTATTCTATGGTACAAGGTTCTAACCATCACTTGATGAGGATGTTACTGAATTGTTGGGAAAAAATGCTTTTGAACTATACTCTTACTAGACACTTTATTAGACACAACTGCTCATTAGCATAAATAGGCAAATGGGGAATCATGCGCTTACTGTACAACTAAAGCATGCAGAAATTATTTGACTTGTTCAATTCTGGTAGGTTTGTAACGGAGTGATAATTAGCCATATGTGTTTTAACTTCAAGAACACCATATAGTGCTAGGCGAAAAAATATTTACAAGCCTATTTTTCGTTATCTACTCAAAAAAGTACAGCTGGAGTACAGCTGCAACCAACATTAATTATGGCAAGAATGACTATAACAATGGTCTCATAATTCAAATAGATTTACATAACATTGCTGATAACAACATTTAACAAGGTAAAAACGGGTTACATTTTGCGATAGTACATAATGATCAAAGCCTATATCCAAACATGTCGAAGAGGTAGGCTGAAAACATATTATTGAGCTAAAGTCCAACATTCAATTTTAAGATAAAAAGAGAGAGGAGAGAGGGAGAAAAATACAAGGACAGATAAACTATAAGGAACAGTGCACCTCTTGAATTATAACCACAAAACCACAAAATCGTACAAAGCTAATGCCTTGTATGTTTACGAAACAAATTAAAATATATCTGTGATTTTGAAAGCTACACCCTCCTCTTTCCATGACTACTTAGGCTAATAAAAACACAATAGAGGTGATGCTCCTGATCGCTGGATGCAGCGATGGCTTGGCTGGAGGCTGCGGAGGAGAGAGCGTTTTTTAATGAGGATGATTCGTATGCTAATGACGCTGATGGGCGTCAGCAGTTGGCGGTTATAGGTAGTTTGAAAGGCCTGGCGCTTCTAGTGCTAACGTGGTCACCACAAGCTTAAACCACCTGCCCCTGTGTCTATCAAGTAGGCTCTGTGCCTGTACTCTGCCTGACCCCAGGCCAGGACATCCAGGACCCAGGGGGATGGCACCAAGAGGAGGTCCATCTGTGCCCCCCCCGCAATCCCCATCCAGCTGCAGAGGTGGCCGCCACCACAACCAAAATAGAGGATGGGATAGTTGGGAGGGTGGTGGTGTGGTTGAGAGAGACGGGACGAGGAAGGGAGCAAAGAGAGAGAGGAAAAGAGAGAGATGAGAGAGAGCTCTGCAGTGGCTGACAGCCTGCAACAGGACAGATGGTGTCGTTGTTAAAAAAAAACTTAAAATTAACTTGATTTTACGTTTATTTCCCCTTCATGCTTCGGTCTTCAATAATTCAAATGGAGTTAACGCTTCTATTAATAAACAACAATGCAATCCGCTGGGGTAGAAACGATGGACTTCCAGTGGTCCGCAATTGGATTTGGGAAGGTATTCATAAAGGACCTTGTTTCCTGATATTTTCCCCACTGAGAGGTTCCTGTCTGTCAGTCCAAAGTAATGAGAGTGTCTCAGTACAACTGTCTGTCAGTCTGTGTCTTCGTCAGACAACGCTCTCACCTTCTTGACATCCGCCCTCCTGCTTCTAGCTGACAGCCGCTCGAGCAGTACTAGCATCTAGCAGCTTCCAACTCTCCTTTTTCCTTTGGCCACTCCTCCTCTCCTCCTCTCCTCTTCATCCTCTCCTCCTCTCCCATCCTCTCTGACATCCTCCTCTTCTCTTCTTTCCTCTCAACTCCCCTTCCTCCTCTCACCTCCAGCGGTGTGAGCTGATGGCTTTTGCTAGCCTGTCCATGTAATGAGGCCATCATATTCAAATATCCCATGAGACCAGAGGCAGCAAACCATCAAAGTCCCTTTTCATAAACCGTCACAGTTCAACACAGCAGGCAAGCACCAGACACTGAAGCACCGTGCGTCTGTACAGGCCACGTGCACGGGCATGCACACATCAACACTCCAAAAAGAGCTGTCAACCAACCAGTTTTGTTAGATCCCTTCCCGAAATATCAATTCCGCCTGCTTTTCGATTTAGTTTCTGAGGAGTTTAAAACCAACCATTTCCATGAAAGGAACTTAGCTTACTGCCCGTAGACTTCACAGTAGGTACATCTTTTTGAAGGTTATAAATAACCAACAAAAAGGGAACATGAATTATGTAGTAGGACAGTCGAGGATGGCTTTTATGGCACCCCATTGGTTTGTTCACTTCACACATACAGTACTATAATGGAGCTTACAATTTTCTATGTAGTTATGTACCCACCTTCTATGAGACCATTGGCTACAGAGCCAGTGCTGGGGCTCCAGTGCCAGAGTTATTACACATTCATCACACACAAACAGGAAATGAACCGAGTTTCTGTCGAAACACATTAAAATGACAATAAACTAGGAACCAATCATGTTTAAACCCTGGAATGTCAACAACAGAGGTAAACTGTGGGTGACAGAGAGACAGGCTTACGTAAGTTGACGTTTTCTGTCAGAGTAAAGCTCTGGTAAAATGGAGGCATTTCCTCTGTGACTGTGAATTGGGTAGCTACTATACAGTCAGCTTTGTCTCCACCAGAGCTGTGACTGGAGACTTTGTGCTCACCTTGGAACGAGACCAAGTTGTTTGTGTGTCACCAGAGCAGCTGACATTTTCTGGTAAGGCTTCAAAAGGAATGAAGACACTTCCTTTTCTCAGAATTGTATGTCTTGGCTATTGGATGTACAGTATAAATGTCACCAAGGCTGAGGTGTATTGGTCAATACAGATTTGCTATACAGTTTAAAGGTGGCTTTTTAGAAAATGCTTGAATGGAATTTCTTCCTTTCTGGTCCTGAAATAAAAAGAGAAAAAATATAGATTATTTTTTATAGATTTTCTTCTTCCTTCAATCATTCCAGCAACTTTGGATGCATTAGTGTAGACAGTTGCCTTGTTAAAGGAGAACAATGATGAAATTCTATTATTTGACTTATTATCAGACAGCTCTCTCACTCAGGGAAAGCAGGGTTGAACTAGCACAAATGCTACACCATGAGGTTATATGGGTCTGTCCACCTGTGAAATAACTATTATTTGTGTGAAAAACAAATGTTTTTCACAAAGATTTCTACAAAATTGGGAAGCCCAATTGTTTTGGTACATAACATATACATTTTGTATAAAAACAAGACAGTCAATTATTTCAAATGATTTAGAATCATCTTTGTTTCCATTCCTCCTGAATCCAAAATATCTGTGATATGTCATACACTATATGACATTTTGCATTAGAAGGCTTTAATAGTCAATAACCAGTTGGCATTTCTAGGAAGAATGTTCTCATATAGTTCTCTCTGGTTTCTCTCTCTCTCTCTCTCTCTCTCTTTCACTCTCTCACTCTCTCTCTCGCCTGCCCTTTTCAACTTAATGACATAGACACAAGAATGCACACACACTCCTACACACAGTACATAAACACAAAAGGGTTTAAGACAACTATTTAGAGACCCTCGTTTTAGTTCTTTGCCCATTGAGTTGGAAAATTGCCTCATGCATTAAATTGGTTATAAATGCTTTCTACAACACTACAAAGATATAGGTATACGTATATAAACGGGCAGAGTGTGGGCATAGCGCTTTATGAATTTGTGTGAAGTTCTTGCAAAAGATTTTGAAATGCATCTTCATTCCAGTGTTTTTATGTGCAGTGTCAAATACCTAGACGCTTCGGATTATTTTTGTATATTTTGTCTAAAGAAATAGATGGTGATGCCTTTCATCAAAAAAGGCAAAGTACAAAAATAAACTGAGAGGAAAAAAACAAAACACACCAAAAATAGATTTACCTTATTTAATTATAAACATTGTGCCTTTTGGTCAGCCACTCTTTTCTTTAGTACTTTACATTGAAAAAAAAAACTTAGAAAAGAAAGAGAAATCTTTCTAATGCGATGAAGCAGTTATTTTTAGTGTTGCTACAGCGTACAGCAGATCAGAGCTGGGTCCCAGAAGCTGTGATGACAACAGAGACAGCAGGTTCCTCGGAGTGGCATTTTGTGTGTGTGTTCATCCGTGTGTGTCCGTGTATATGTGTGTGTGCACGCCTGACCACTTATGCGTGTGTGTGTGCCTCTGAACACTTGTGAGAATGTGTGGGTACCTGAGCATGTTGTCTGTAGAGTGTGCTCTGAATACGAAGAGGTTCAGCTGTGCTTGCGGGGCTAGAGAGGCCAGGGTGGGCTAACTCTACCCTCCAGAGATGAGGTGTTATTAGGTGTTATTATCAGGTTATCAAGGCCACTGGGGCTGGAGCACCATGAATCTAATGCCTCACTCCCATGGCTCAGCCGTAGTGGCTACGGGTGGAAATATGCCCACACTGTCTACTCTGCCCAGGGATAAGAGAGTTTTGTATGGATCCCTTCATTTCAGAGATGAGTTGTGCTTGAAAGGGCTTCCGAGAGAGTGGGGGTTGATGTTAAAGGTAAAAGATATGTAATGAGGTGCGGTGTTAGGCTGAGCCTACATCTCTCAATAAGATCGAGGAGTGAGTGAGTGAATGACTGGGAGATGGAGCTCCTGCCCGGTTGCCACAGCAACAGCAGTAACTGCCCGGCATTCCGGCCTCTCGTTGCATCATCGCGGCACGTAATGCACCTGCAATTATCACAACTTAACTGGTCTCCTGTCTTTGATTAGCTCTCTCTGGTGATTAGTGTTCACGTGCGTGGGTGTTCATTTTTCTGTCTGTGTGTATGTTTGTGTGCTTTTTGTGTGTTTGTGTATGTTTCCCTCATGCGCCTGTGCTCAATGTACATTATAGTTTTTTCTCTCCTGTTGAAGACAGCGTAGGGAAAAGGTCTCGTCTGTGAATGCAATT
Source organism: Umbra pygmaea (assembly GCA_016801145.1). NCBI lineage: Eukaryota > Metazoa > Chordata > Actinopteri > Esociformes > Umbridae > Umbra > Umbra pygmaea. Next base: position 10,502 of record JACXGM010007606.1, read on the forward strand.
TGTTCCCTTGTCAGCTATTATCATGCAGTGCTCGATCCACAACAGCATAATACAGGTTAAGGGAATATGGAACACATCTCTGGCCCGTATGGTTTTCCCACAGTGGTTGAGATACTGAATAATGTCAGGAAGAGCAAACAAACAGATCGACACAACGTAGACAGTGGACTTATGCTGCAGTGCAATCTGTATATACAGTACTCTGTAAGTTCACCATGTAGTATATGCATGCTGCAGAATAGGTCATTATGTTTTTCACTTCACTTCACTAAGTTTTCATGTAATGAGGGTCGGCCTGTTTCCCTCCTCAGTCTTTAGCGCTACGTCTTATGTTTTTAAGCTGAGAATCAAAAGATTTAACTGGGTAATGATTTGGAAATCCTTGAGTAAGCATTCTGGGAATATGACAAGTATTTGACTCTGAGGTTTTTTTGCTCATTAAAAAAGTGGCTGGCCAATGCCACGATCTCTGCTGACTCACCACCAGCAATTTATCCTTAACAAACATCGTGATGTGGTCCGATTGGATGAATTTTAGGGAGGCAGCTGGGATGATTTTGAATGTGTGGTCCACTAGAGACGACACTATTAAAACAGCTCTTTGCAATGAACTCTCCGACCTGGATGAGAGACGGACCACCTACAGTACGTGAGGGTACAGGCCATCAACCACAGCTCAGCGTTCAACGTCACAGTCCATTACAAGCTTATTACCAAAATGTGGTCACTTTACAGCTGGATACTATACTTCCTGACAGGTCGCCCTCAAGTGGTGGGTTAACAACATCCCCTGCACACTGTCCCTCAAAACAGAAGCCTCCAAGCGGTGAGCGCTATAGCCCCTCCTGTACTCACAAGAACCTAACGTGGTCTACACACTGGCCTGAAAGTACTTCTTCCACTGAGGAGGCTAAGACTATTTGACATGAGCTCAAAGATCCTCACTATTTTTTACTGCTGCGCAGAGATCATCTTGACTGGCTGCATCACCACCTGGTATGCATCACCACTGACCAGGACCTCTGCACTGAGAGTACGTTGCGGTCGGCCCAGTATATTATAAGAAATTCATACCCAAACTTTAAAGGACCATTCCAGAGTAAATATAAATATTTAATATAGTATTTACAAACGTTACCCTAGAGTGATATATGTTATATACAATTATTTTTATCTAAGGTTTGGTACAGTTTGGACACCTCATTGCGAACTTTGCGCCTGCGCCCTGCGAGTCGATTTGGGGACATTGAATTTAGAGTAAGGACCTTGGCCTACTAGCTAGTAATAATACACCATAAGTTGTAACATTTACAACGGGTAACAATATTGTCCCAGAGCTACAGTATATGCCCTACCTCGCTTCATTAGGTACATATTTACCAGAACCTGCCACAGATCAATTTCTAAATGAAGTTGCAAAAGACAAGTCGTTGTCACATAGTATGCATTAATGCAAAGGAGACATGCTAGCTACCAGGCCAGCTAGCTAATTAGTTAGTGTCCCATCAACCCCAGCTGACAAATACAGCTCCAACGATACCTCGAGAGCTACTCTGCAGTCAAGTGACTTCATCTTTGAGCTAGCTAGTTAGCTGCAGTGCTCTACATTAAGTCAGCCAATAAATCATCCAATGTTGATAGAGAGCTAGATATACTACAAGTTCCAATTTACACAGGCTTAGCAGTATTCTGTGTGCCATTATGTTTCATTTTATTTAAATATTTACACAACCACAAGATGCTACATTTGAGCTAATAATGCTAACTCCAGTCAGGTCGTCTGGCTGCATGAAAGCCCCAGACAATTAACTACTTAGCCAGCTAGCCAGTCACTGACTACTGTAACTCAACTTTCAGTTGTTATTTCCCAACAATTTGACTGAAAATTATATATCATACCCAGCTCAAAATAGAACAGAGTGAGTAGTATTCTATTTATTTTTCATTTTACGTTACTTTTATCCAAATATTCACAAGCAATTCCAGTTTAGATAATGCTAATCAGCTCTTTACCTTTGATAGTTTGGTCCTCCTTATGGGCCTGGCTTGTTTTTCCAAAACACCTTGATCCATTTGAGCATTGGAACTTGAATGATCTAACAAACAGATAATCATCGTCTTGGCTGGAGATGTTTGAAAGTGAAAATGTATCCCTGTTCCACTCTTTACAGCAAAACATTTCCACATCAGCAACTAGATAGATTAAACCGATAAAGAAAGTTCATGCCTTTCCTGCATTTCATCCTCACTGTATTCCAGCTCAAACATGTATGGTTGGATATTATCATTCAATAGCACTTCATCAAAGTTGAAGTCATCCAGCTCTACAGGTTTGTTGTCCATTAGAGGAAAAAATGTCCCTCTCAATCTCTATATTATTTAGCTATGTGTTCAACTGGTTAATGTATTCTCAAGCTAACTACAAAATGTTATTATCAAATCAACTCAAATTCAAGGGCGTGAACAAAAACATAGGTGTATTTAGAGACAACATACGGAAACATGACCGGCACAAGGATTTTGAGGTGTTTAGGGGTCTGGAGCATTCATTTAACACACTGACCAATAGGCTTAGGGACAGTTTCTACCCACAAGGCATAAGACTGGTGAATAGCTAAATTGATATACACCTTGACTCGTCCCATTGATGCTATCCAGCACTGACCGTGCACCTCTAGAATCTACTGCTGCCTCAGTAAATACAGTATACTGTATGGTAAATTCTCTCAGTAAATACAGTATACTGTATGGTAAATTCTCTCAGTAAATACAGTATACTGTATGGTAAATTCTCTTAGTTATCTAACCCTGAGTATATCCTTATATAGTATGTGATTCCCCCTACGTTTGGTATCCTGCACATTCTAAGGGAACCAGACACCCAAACCATCCCTCAGTTTATCGTGTTTTCTTTTCTCCCAGTGTTAATTATTGTATTGTTTTTATATAATTTGTTTGATATTTCTAGTCATATTATCTTATTGCTACCAATTCACTCTAAATGGCGCACCTGTTGTATCTGACACAGAATGAAAAAAAAAGTAATTTGTAGAGATTGAGAAGCGAAATGTAAGTAAACTCCAAAATTGGTGGCCTTTTTATAAAGGGTGTGACATGAAAAAAAGCAGTTGGGCTTAACTGTCTCGCTCAAAGCTAGAACAACTAATTGTTCACATTTTTTGATTGGGCATTCGAACAAACAACATTTTATACACTGATAATTTGCTCTAAACACTAGTATACCTTGCCCTAATTTTACTTGACTGTTTCACATATCTTTCAGAGTTGTTCTTGTTAAAGTAGCTCCGTGACGATATTGTAGCAACATGGTGGTGTAGTATGGTGTATAATGCCTAGCTCCAGTAGAAGCTGGGTGTCAACTCTGCTACAGTTTACAGCTGCCTGCCTGTCGTGGTGTACTGCTGATGTAGGCTTTCGCTCTGCAGTTGTTGCACAATATGCATTTATCCCCCTCTGTACAGTATATCTTTAGGCTAAGCTGACGGTGATGACTAGCTGCTGTGCTGTCAGCTCCAGATCAACAGGTTACCCACGACCCACTGACCTTTCCCAAACATTAATCTGTGGCCCTATCAAAATAACCGAGGATCAAAAGCTACCACTTTCAATTGCGAGCTGAGTCTGTCAAGTAAATACCACTTACAATGTGTATTTTGAAAAGACCGGGAGCCAGGGTAACCATTGCCATCTCATACACTATTTACATATGAATGATTTAAGTTTACACTTCATTGGAGAAGGGGATTTGAAATTATGGCACAGTCGGAAATGCAGTTCGACTATCCCGGTCCTGGCTTTGATTAATTATGGCTTATGGGTAAATGACGGGAAGGTGGTTGGGTTAGAGAGAGGGATGAGAGAGAGACAGAGAGATTGGTAAGGGAGCGCTGTCAGAAGTAAAATGGGAACACGGGGTGTAATGAGAAACCCTTCAGTCTCATCATTTACTCATGTACCAGTGTCTTCTCTACATTCCCCCCATTTCTTGCCTTCTTTTCATCCCCTGAGGACTAGGACAGGCCAAGATGAGTTGCCTCATATGATATCCCATGCAAAAATAAAAAGGTGCTGACACATCGCTCAGAAAACAATGAGATAACAGCTTTGGATAAGGACTGGAAGGAGAGGCTACAAGAGAGAGATTGAAATGCTAATGAAGGAACGCTTCTAAATATAAGAGGCGCCGCAGTGGCTGACTGTATTACTTAATACTCCTGTAGTTAGGCTATTAGTGGATACCGTGCCACTGATCCACCACAGTGTAGTTGGATAGAAGAAGCGTGTTGTTTTCTTTGCGTTCTTGTGTTTTTAATCATGGAGAGCTAGTCCTGAATACTACATGCATGCGTCAGTCAGTGTGTTTGAATTGTTGACCTGTGCTGGCGTATCCCAGAAAAACAGCATTTTGGCATCGTGATGCTTTTCTTCCGAAGCCCACCTACTGTTCCCACACAGGAATTTGTGCGTTGTTATATTTTTGCTGACCCGCCACTGGGATGTGGAAGTCAGGAGTGACAATGTTTCAAATGAAAGCAGGGGATGGAAAAAACAGTGAAACACGAGACAACATAGACAATGGTGCCAGCTTGCTCTCTATGCCCATTGTAAACTGTTCCCTATTGGCAGGCTGGAACATGGTTTCTGTATCTCTCAGTGAATATATTAGATATACTTCTAAACTGAGATTTATAGAGCTAGGCTAATCATTGTTTATAAACGGTTAAACCAAAGGCTAATGTAGAGACATTATTTTGTACTGCCTTAAATAAATATATAATTTATCAGTTATTCTGTTTCTGCAAATGTATTATACCAGTCAATTACATGTGTTTCTTACAGTGTGGTAGATGTTAAATGTCAGAGTGAAAAATAAAATAGAGCAAATAGCAGTTATGAAATAAATAACCTTGAGATAATTGTTTAATTTAATTTGTTGGAATTAAAGTTTCAGAAACAGAAGAAGGACTTTGTAACACAAATGAGTTATTCTAGAAACATGGTAAACAATACAGTATTAATTTGAGTTAACAACAAACTATGGCAAAACGATAGGCAATGTGATATTTATATTTCTACACTGGTAAAGAGAGTGGGGATAGAGCGCATATTGTCATTGACAAAGATAAATTCTAAAACAATCATTCTAATTGAATGAGTACATTGTACAGAACTACTTAGCAAACATAACTATGTCCAGGCTAACAGGAAGACACAGATATCGGCAAGCCACATGCATACAGTAGTTGTTCCTCAGTGATTAGGGATACAGACTTGTCGACATAAGGTTGCCGTTTTGATTCCTGACTGTATCAAATGTCATTGTGAACTTGAGGAAGAAACTTTACCCTAAGTTGCTCCATGGGGATGTCCCTGTATTCACTGTAAGTCACTCTGGATAAATGAATCAAATGTAAATGTAAGGTCCAAGCTAGGAATTCTTGATGGGTTGGAGTTTTCTGTTTATTAGCACCATTTATAGTCAGGGGACGTTCAAAGGGAATGTCCATTCAAATTGTCAGTTATTTGTATTCAATATGTTCACAGCTGGTCAATTAAAATTTTCTAGTTCTGCATCAGATTTAACAGAGCATAGTTTGTATAAGGTTTGTGTACAGTGTCTAATAGTGAAAAAAGAGGCCAACAAGCAAAGATTCTCTCCAGTGATCCATACCCACGTTGCGGTAACAGGTTTTGGAAAGCTTGCAATAGAAGGATCGCTTTTCAGTTAACCATGTCCATGCGGAGACCCAGGTAATTGGATGGATAAGCTTTTTGTAATTCAATTCAAATGAAGTGTGTGACTGGGATAGTCACAGAGCTTCAATCCTTATTATTTCATATTGTGTTTTTGCTTGGCCTGGAGGCCACTCTCAGATCCTTTAAGTCCCTTCCGTAGAGAGATTAATACGAGAGTTGAATCATTGTTCAGGTTACAATATTCCCTTCATAACTGTACACAACATTACATGTAACACAGTTTGCTTTCATTTAAAGCAAAATAAGAAATTAAAAGAGCAATTTTAAGAATACACAATAACATACCCGTTTTAAAACTCAATGACCAAAGCAGAGTACACAATGGAATCAAGTGTGAAGGTTCCATTAAGCATGGATGGGACTGGTCCCAACTCCTTTTTAAAAATGTCATTACCCCCCACTTTTTATGAACTGAACCCTACTTTAGTGGAAGTATGTGTGCCTACGAACATGCAGAGAGAGGACGGTAGGCGGATGGGCAATTGATAACATAGCAAGGCAGAGTTTAACTTAAACACGCCCTGAGTAGGGTATCATTGGGTACTTCATTCATTCCCATGGTAAATTGCTTATTTTACACTTAAACAGGTGTATTATTGGATGTAATGAATTAACATTTTGGATATTCTTGGTTGGTCTTATTGAATATACTTGCATGCCATTTTAATCAACATATGACATCATACCTAAAACACTTCCTAGTCTCAAGATGTTAGCATGAACCGATGAACTCATGGAATGTACGTCACAATTCTCAGCCAAAGGGAAAATAGCTAACACTTCTACAAAATATTACATGCTGTTTGAGCAATAGTAGCTAGAGTAAGAGACAAATAAATTTACAACTAACTCCCAAAAATCTACAAAATGCGCTCCAACTAGATTCATGGATGATATTGATGAATATATATTTTTATAGAATTTAATCACAAACTAGTTCATGCTAACGCAAGATAATGAACAAAAAAACACTATTTTACACCAGGCAGATGCTAGTTAACTCTATATACTAATAGCTAACATCGACAATGTGAAGCTAGTTAATGCTATGAAACACAAGCTAACCATAGTGAAAGACAACTAATGCTACTGTAGCTAACAGCTAACATCTCTGCATTGTTAACCTCATGCCTACCAGTTTTACTATTTTATAACCAAAACATTTTTTTTTCAGGAGTTTGGATAACTTTGACATGGTTGCTAGTTAAAATGTATACAAATATGTATATTTCTGGCTCCATCCAACCTGCCCTCAATCATGACCTGATTCCCAGTCCCTGCCAATGAAAAGCATCCCCACAACATGATGCTGCAACTACCGTGCCTCAACGTGGGGATGGTGTTCTCAGGGTGGTGAGCAGTGTTGGCCACACAGTGTGGAAAATAGGTTAAATTTTTGTCTCATCAGACCAGAGAGCTTTTTTTCATATGTTTGCTGTGTCTCCCACATGTATTTTGGCAAACTCCAACTGGGATTTGATGTTTTTTTTTCAGCTTTGTGGAGCGTCCGGGATACAATTGTCACATAAAAGGTTTCTCCCATCTCAGCTGCGGATCTCTCCAGCTCCTTTAGAGTTACCATTGGCCTCTTGGTTCCTTTTCTGGCTAATTTCCTCCTTACACGGTCACTGAGTTTTGGTGGACTGCCTTCTCTAGTCAGTCACGGTTGTGCCATATTCTTTACATTATTTAATAATAGATTTAACGGTGCTCCGTTAAGTTTGGGATCTTTTTTTATGACTCAAACCTGATAGGTGATTCACCAGATCTTTATCCCGTATGCTGATTGTTTACATATGCTCTCCAACAAACTCTGGGCATTCCAGAAATGGTTGTATTTATTTTGAGACCATAGGACACTTTAATTGCACAAATATTGACTTTATTCACATTATTATGTGAGTTCTGAGAGAAATTGTTATAGTTGATCTCTTTGACTTTAAAAGTTAGTTAACTTTACAGTTCTATAGTTTTTCTAAGCTGTGTATCTGCAATTGTCATTATGCAGATCTTCAAATAATGCCTGCAGGCATCAATGTAGCTGCTTATGTCTTTTTCCGTACTGTATTTTAGCAAGATTTGTTGGTGACAGTTACCCAGCAGGGTCAGACAGACAGAGAGAAAAAGCCAACTGTGGAGCTGAGGTGAAATCTCACTGCATGGGAGTAGACTAAAAATGGATAACTTAAACACAATTATGTATGTTATAATGTGCAGCCAATATCTTGAATTTAGCATTATGTTTCATGTTTATTTTTTCAGAACAACAGGTCTACCAGTGTACTGAAGCCATGGCAGATTGTTATGGTGGAGCTTGTGAGGTTTCAGGATTCAATTACAGATAAAACCTACATGTAGATCATGTTATAACAGCCACTCACCTTCAAATACAGAGCTCTGTGTAGTAGCTTTTTCACATCACAGACAAACTTTTAAATTAATAATCTTAAATGAAATGGTGGAAGGCAGTATTTTGTCTTGTTTATTCTATCAGAATCAGAGATTATTTTGCTATCCAGTTTGTGTCTCTCAGGTTGTTGTAGTGATCATTCAAATACAACATACACAATCTGTGTAATAAAATATAGTTACAATGCAGGTGAAGTGCAGTTGTCCATTTTCAAAATGCAACAGAAGTCTTTGGGTTGTTACTGCTTCCTCTGCTGAAGAGAGGAGTTGGCTCTGAAGTACAATGAAGCAAAGCTGCTTAAACCATGTAGCAATCTGTCTTGTACAGATAGCTCCAGAAATATTTGGCCAGTGATGAAGTGGTCATAATTTTGGCTCTGTAAAACATTGATCTTTGTCTCATCTGTCCATAAGAAGTTGTTCTCGAACTGTAAAGGCGTTTTATTATTTTTTGTATACTCTTATCTGGTCCTATTATTTTTTAGGCTTACTAATGGTTTACATATTGTAATATACCTTCTGTATTTACCCTGGTGAAGTCTTCTCTTGACTGTTGACTTTGACAGAGATATGCCTGATCTGGCCAACTGTTGTGAAGAGGTTTTTCTTCATCAGGGAAAGAGATCTTCTGTTATCAACCACGGTAGATTTCCATGCTCTTTTGGGTCTTTTAGGGTTCCTGAGCACACTAGTGCATTCTTTCTTTTAAAGAATGTATCAACTGTTTTATTTGGCCACACATAATATTTTAGCAATCTCTGATAATTTTGTCTTTATTTTTCAGTCTGATAATGGCTTGCTTCACTTGGCAGTGACAGCTCTTTTGACTTCATATCGACAACAACAGATTCCGAATGCAAATGAAATGAAATCTAGACCTTTTTTCTGCTTACTTGTAAATATGTATATATACTGTGGGAATGCCTGGCCATAAATCAGCCACTTGTCCAATTACTTTTGGCTTTTTAAAAAGGAGGACCCACATATAATATCTTGATTACTTATAGCACTATATATTTTTTTATTTAGAAAATATGACTTTCCTGTCCTCTATAGATATGGCCAGCAAAAAATATCTGACCCTCCCACATTGCAAATCAAACCTATGTCGCTGAGTGGAATGATAAATACATTTTTTACCAATATTCAGTTCCATAAAGCCTCAGCACAGAGTTTTGACCAACCCTTGTCACTGCCCTGGAAAGTTTTATAATGTGTATGAAGACAATGATTTTTTATTTAACTCCAGGCTGGATGATAACCACGTCAATGATTGACCTGTTTCAAAGGCAGAAGGATCGATGTATATTTGTTCATAGTTGGACAATTGTAAAGCCTTTACCACTAGTCTGAGTTAGACAATGTACAGTAAAGTTGCTACAACTATGATATTTGCATCATGTATAGGTTGCAGGGGCTTAATGGCACAAAGATAGAGTCCTACCAACAATGAGTTGCCTGGAGTAGAATCTACATAGCTTTTTGTGGTAAGGTCGTATTGTACAAGCATGAACTGCTGGGCCAATTTATTGCCTTGATATTTGAGGAGAATAACGGTGTCTTTGAATGTCACACCAAGGTTATTTGACTTCCTGGAAGTGGTGCACTTGAATTGGCCAACTATGATGGAGTAGAGTAGCCTTCCCCCAGACAAACAGCTCTGTCGTCTTGATCAGAAATGCTTGTTCCTACCTGCATCTCAGATTGGAGAGAAAGAGTAAAATAGTTTAGAATCCTCCACATCGCTTGAAACGAAAGACCAGTTAAGGATATAAAAAGCCAAGTGACTTGGTGTAGTATAAAAGGAAGTGGAAAGAGCTTAGTACCCATCCATGGGGGACTCTAGTAGTGACAGCCTTGTCATCTGTTGTCATGTAGAGAGTAGGAGACAGGTGCAGAATACCGGCAGGTAATAGTTTAGTAAGTAAATGTTAGGCACAAATACAGCAGAAACAAATAGAAAATAACCAACAATTTGGGGCCCCCCAGGGGGCCCCAAATAGAGTGCACAGGTGACTCCACGTGGAAAATCAAATTCTGCTTAGGGCCCTCAAAAGGCTTGGGCCGGCACTGCCCATATATATATATATATATATATATATATATATATATATATATATATATATATATATATATAAACACACACAGATAATTAGTATAGAGCTGCATGTGTTCCTCCTTAACTAATCAGGACTGCAGAAAAGGTACCGATCATCAACATTCTGGGGAACTGGAATGCCGGATGGGCCGCACTTCCAGCCGTGACAAGCCTACAAACGCAAATCCCCTCCACATCATCTGTTTGGAGTGGGCTGCATGTTAGGATGAAATCCTAATTGTTTCAAAGGTTAAGAAAACTGTCTTTGAGTTTTAGAAAAGGAAAACTGAAGGAATAGTGATCTGTACCTTTTGACGTCATAGATGTCAAGTGTTGGTTCCTTGAGGGAAAGGACTCTGGCAATCTGACGCAGTCAGCGGTCAGTAATGATATTATAAGGGCAGCCAGGAAAGCGAGAAGGTTACCAGTGGCTGTCTTGAGAAGGGAAGAGGGGATGGGTATGACGGAAGGCAGGTTTTGGCGCTGGGACATAAATAGTTGCAGAATGTTATGAGACAGATTGTTTGGATCTTACAATAAATGCATTTTGACATTTAGTGACAACAGTGAAGCAGGTTGGGAATCAAACCTAAAGTTTTTGGGTTGTAAGCTCTATTATTTTTCAATTGACTGGCTCGGAAATTAGCAGAAAACCACATGGGATATCATGGATTGACTGTCCTGGAAATTAGCAGAGAGAAGAATCTTGTAATTTCATTTCAATCATATTCTACTGTATGGCAATAAATTATTATGGCCATGCACCACCCTATAATAGGTATTTGTTTTTCCTTTAGCCTTATCAGAGCTTTATCAGTTGAAAGTATCCATGCTTTTTTAAATACAAAATATTTTTGTTGTATTATTTATTTAACAATTAATTTAAAAATGCAAATTAGGAAACTATCCTTGAATATCAGCTAATTTGCAAATAACAATCATTCATTTTTCAACATTCAAAATGGGACGTTTTAAAAATAGGGGTTGAATGTCTACATGAAACATGCTAACAAAAATGAAAAGTATTCTATGTTCAGTTGACGAAGTGGTGATAAAATGATAAAAACCTACTATTTTCTTAAATCATTTTTCATTTATTTGTGCATATTATGAAAGTTTAACTATCCATAAATCTGAAAATAGACAGATGGATCATCAAATCATCAATTTTACGGTGGTGCCTGGCCTTAATTTGTTAAATGATTATTAATAATTATTTTGATTTTGATTTCCCCCAGTGTATGAATAACCTCTGTGTAGGTTGGTGATAGTTCATAGTTTTGAAAATCTAAATCTTACATACATCCTAATTCTACCATTTTCATATTACGATCGGGCAGCGTAAGCATGTTTTGCAGTACATGTACTGTACAAATTGAAACACAATTACTTTCATGTACATTCCTCAAGCAAATATTTGGTATTGTATATAATGAGGGTCTTTGTAAAAATGCTAGAACGTACAGTAATGTTAAATTGCAACAATCTTGGTTGTTGTGCCAGTTTCATCTGCATATCTTATTATTCTCTACTGCTAATGAGGCTATAAAGCTATCTGTGCAGTGCATTGTGGGATGATAGTTAGAGTTTGGGAAGGAAAGTAAGGTAAGCAATGGCAATGTTTGGCAGGGGCCCAGTGAGCCCAGGTAGTTAATGGGGGTCCCATCCTATTTAAGGGAATAGAGTAATGCCTTGGGCCAATCCAGAGGTGTAGCCTGGCACCTTGGGCTGAGCACAGCATTAGCACTTATTCTCCTGCTCAGACTCATGCCAAGGGACACATTGTTTTTTCACTCTTTCATTTAAGTTTAGGGAAACATATTATTTCTCATGTTACTCTTATCTTTTTCAACACCTTCCAGAATATTGCCATACCCTTCTACAGTACATTAAAAGGTCACACATATATTTTAATGGGTTTCCGCATGGCACAGGTCCAGGATTTAACCAAAATCCATTTATTCAAACTTTTGTTTTGTGTGTGTGATTTGCCTTACGCTTTGGTGTGACCCCCATTTTGGAGAGTGTCTCAGGGGAGACACAAATAAATATATGTTTCCATTTCACACCAACACACTTGTACAGGACCTGCACATGCGTGCGCGAAACAGGACACATATACGCTCTCTGTGTTTGACTTTCGATGGCAGGAGCATTTTTAGGCAAAACATTTGGGGGGTGTGGTATGTGGCTAATAAACCACATTTAAAGGGTGTTTATAGACAAGACACAATACTGTGTACTTGAATACTGCATTTCTCATAGTATATTGTCCATACAGAACAAATCTTACACTTGGCCTAGTGCTATCATCAACTGGTTCCTTAATTAGTATTTTAAAACAAAATATGTAATAATTTTGTGTGCAGTCCCAAACAGTATAGCGTGACTGTCAGCCAATCAACATTCAGGGCTTGAACCAACCAGTTTATAAAAGGCCCAAAACTATATTTATTACTTGGCTACTCAGGGTCAAATGAAAGCAGAGAGCTGGGTCCCGCCATACATCATGTCAATCTTCAGATACATCTTTCATCAGACATATTTATACATGGAGCCTGGACGGTTCCACTGGTGATGTATCCTACAGTTGTTATTAATATTTAAGAATGCGTTTCAATGACTGTGTGGTGGCAATTAAGATTGTGTGTCTTTTTTGTGAATAGAGATTTTATTTGTTTATTTGAACATGATCCATATAACTGTATATGACAGCTATTGACTAAAGATTACTTCAACAAAAGGCTTCTTAAATTGGTTTGTGTGAATTGTAGATGAATAAACAGGCTGTGATAATCAAAAGCTCAGATTGTCTCTGTGAAGAAAAGTTTCAAGGAAATCTTTGTCAAAGCGTCGAATCGTTTTATTGGTGAACGCTTTCAAAAACCTTTTACATTTGGGTTAAAATCGATAGCCATTCTGCTACGAGTTTAATGTAGGAAACAGAAAGCATCATTTTGAAATGCCATCTTCAATTTATCCTCTTCCTCAGCTGGCAGGTTGAAGTCACGATGCATACTGAGGCCTGTCACAAACTTACATCTTAAGTATATCAGTATGTGATACAGTACCTCAAATACATTACATGTCCATATTTTACCATTAGTTAACTAAGCAAGTTAATTAGGAACAAATTATTACTAAGACTTAATTACAGCAACGGCCTGGGGGAACACAAAGGGGAGGAGGTGCAATTATAAAATTGCAAAGCCACCTGACACACAATACCAGTCTGGTAGTGCTCAGAATCAAAGTGTTTGGACAGGGAGCATTTGTAACGATTGTTGAGCAGAATTAACTTGAATGCGATAGTATCGGTGCACTTCTCGAATGCACTTCCGTGCACTTCTCGTGGACAGCATCGCCCCAAAACGAACACGCAGTTAGTCAAAGGGTGCTGATTGTCCCGTGTAAGTGCTTCCCCAGTCCAAAATGAACGCTTATTGATCACAACCAGACTGATAACTGTGTAACCTTTCAATGTAGCTTCTGGGAACAGACGGTTGGGTGAGGCGAGGGCAATTAGGGTTATTCAGGAACGGAATGACAGAGCTTTTATCTTTGTGGTTGGGGGATTTTAAAACAGGGATCTTTCGGGACACCAGTCAGATGCTTTAACCCCTAAAGGGCACCTTAGAACCCCATGCGTGTCTGAGGTTTATCCCGCTGTTCATAAGGGCTGGATAAAAGACAGATTTTCTTGTCATTATAATTGTTGTGAATGGAATAATTGTCTTTCTAAATTGAACTTAAATAATCCGATTTATTGGAAATGTTAACTCTTAGGATACGTTTGGGTCCGCGTGGGATAGTGGGCTAAGTTACTGCCTTGCAGGACAAGCTACGCCATGATAGTCAGTTGTTCGAGACTGACTATGCACTGTAAAATAATCTGTGAAAAAACTTTGCTGCCAGTACTTTTTCAGTTATATATGGACATTTCCTTCGAGACAATAACAGAAAATACTTTGTGAACACAGTAAATGTCCGTTAACACAGAGATCTGAGATTACTTTTAATGGACATCTACTGTGTTTATAAAGATTTTCTTTAATTGTCTAGAAGAAAATGTCTGTAGAATAATAAAAAAAACAAAATGGCGTAGTGCTGCCCTTTATTTGGGATTATCAACTGTACCACATTGCTCTGCAAATTGAGCGCCTGTACGTTAAATCACAGAAGTATATTTGGTGAGCGTAATCATCCCGTGAATGAGCTGACTAAAGGCTTCCGTGTTGGATGAGCAGTGCATAAAAAATGGGCTGGCTCGGCGACCTGTGGTTGGATGAAACGTGAGCGCCCCTCACCATCCCGTATCTGTCCAGGGAGTTGCAGAGCTGCTGACATATCAGAGGGAAAAATCACAACAAAAAAAGCTACAAAATATACATTTTTAGACAGCCCTAAATCACATAAAATATGTTCTGAGGGAACTATTTTTATGAAACCGAAATATGTCAAATACGTATGCTATGAGAGAGTCAATTACGTTTGTAGGGAACTAAATTGAACACTCGAATAACGTTAAATATGTACATATGAAAATCATGACGTAGCATGTAAATAGCGTAGTTTATGGTGGATGGGCGTATAAATCCGCGAATTGTATGCCAGTGTTCGCAAGTTCAAGTCCAGACCGGCACTTTGTGCCTGTTTTGTTGTACGTTGCATGCGTCATGCAGACAGACGATTGTCATTTTTTTGCAATGTTAACCCTAACCTTAATCCTAACCTTAACCTCAGTAACGTCATATCTAACCTTAACCGTTAGTAACCTCATGCGTAACCTTAACCGTTAGTATCCTCTTACCTAACCTTAACTGTGAATGTTGCAATATAATTTCGAACGCTATGGAATGTATGGAATGTGTGGAATGTTTTCGCATAAATCCGCTAAACGAAATGTACCGGAGAAACGTAATTGAAGTACAAATATAGCCTAATAACAAAACGTGCAGTTCAAACGTAAAAAAAACTAAATATGTTGGCATATAACGTAATTCAGGTTTTCAAAATAGTTAGGTAATTTGGGAAAAATTCTGAGATGTACGGTTGTTTTTAGGATACGTCCCTTTGTAACTGATTTTAGGGCATTGCGGAACTAAGAACACATTTGCAGGTGCACAAACTGCCAAAAGGGGTCATAATAATTACTTGTTGTCTTCTTGTTGTACATCTGTTTTAAAATTAATGTGTAGGACTGTCACTGTAAAACATTTTATTTCTTTATGAGTTGCTCTTATCCATATAGTCACTTGCTGTACATACACAGACATTCCTTAGAGCAAAGTACTTTAGGGTTAATTGCCTTGCTCAAAGGCACAGCGACATTTGGCCCACTCGGGAATCGAATCGCTGACTTTCCAGTGACAATGGAAATCCCTAACCACCGAGCCATCTCACGCCCCCATCTGACAGAGAAACAAACTGTCAGAACATCAGAGATATAATCCTGAAAGCACGCCGACATCACTTTGTAGTGAAACCACCCTTCCCGGTTCCTCCTCCACAGAGACAGGCTGTCTGCTAACAGCGCATTAACTGGGATAAGATATTTAGTTTGCCTAGCTAGTAATACTAGTCGGTGCCCTGCCGTCAAAACCACCAAGCCGGTGTCTATAGGCTCAGCGCAGCACCAGTGTCTCTATCAATCAATCAAATATATTTTATAAAGCCCTTTTTACATCAGCAGTTGTCACAAAATGCATTTACAGACGCCCAGCTTTTAACCTCAAAGAGCAAGCAACAATAAGAGGTTGAAGCAGAGTGGCTAGGAAAAACTCCACAGTCATTTGCTTCCCAAGAAGAAACCTAGAGAGGATCCAGACTCATTGGATTGGCTATTCCTCTTCTGGCTGTGCCGGGTGTAAAGTTTAAGAGTGCAAGTCTACCAGTGTGAGCAGTAGTGGGAAGCACACAGATTGTGGGGGACAATAATAACCCATTAAGAGGAGTATACAACATCACCCCTGGGAGCCAGCATTCCCATTACAGAGACACTACAGTGTCTCTCTCTCTCACCTCAGCTTTCCATGCGCATTTTTCAGCGTGCAGGCTGAGACTGGGGCCGCAGAGGGCTTGCTGTGTGTGTGTGTGTGTGTGTGTGTATTCTATGGACGTGTCTGAAGTGAATAATGGTCCAAAACGATTCCAGGGTTTCATTATGCTATTCATGCTGACTGTAAGCTACAGAAGCCATCGGATAGAATCATTATGCGTTGTACATTCTATTTCAGAGCAAACTCCTTATAATATACACGCTCCGTTCTAACCTGTCAGTGATGCTGTAAGTAATTTCAAGTAGTTTGAAAATAACCTATAAGGACACCATTACTCAAGAGTAATACATGAGACGGGGATATATCCTATTTTTAAAAGCCTGCCGCTTTTATTGTTATCAAGATATTAAGTAGTTCTATTAATGCTTTGGGGTCTATTGTGTCCTATAGCTTTAAATTATTAAATATATGTTGAATAATTATTGGTCTTGACACAGAACAGCCCAAGCTCTTGAGAAGAGATCGAATAGCAGTTGGAGTTTTATAATTATCAAGCACAGAGCACTGTTCTTCAGCCAGTAGCCTTGGGAGTACACTCTTTTTACTCTCCACCCACGCACGCTGAATGACCAAGTCCCGTCGTCTCATCATTTAAAGCTCAAGCAGAACTTTGTTCTCGGTTCTGGCCTGTTACATTAATTCAATATTTTCTAATCTCAAGTAAGTCTACACACGAGCACGGTATAGACAAAGGCATCAAGTTGTTTATAAATTGTGCTCAGGGAACTTTTGAAGGCCATGTTCTCCATGTCTTTTAACAATACTGGACTTTGGTACACCTATGTCTCTCCGTCGGTGCCGTCTTATTCTCACTCTGTAGCCAGGGTTGATGTGTATCAACACTAGTCTATGGAACTTCAAAAAAATTGCACTTTACTCAGTTCATGCGATAAGAGTCGCGTTGCTGCCGATCATGTTTTTTAGTGGCAATTTGAATCGTGATTGACTCTGAATGGAACGTCAAACAACAAACGTTTGCGGGTCATATGACTGTGGGTAATCACCATATTATTGGTGCCCAAGTACGCTTATTTCTCTAGTATAGTAATAATATGAAATAGGGCCATAACAAGTGGCTCCTCAACACCCGTACAGTCAGTTGCACTCTCTAGAGAACATTAGTGCTTTCTGCAGAGCATGTATGCAGTAAATCTTCATTCATTTCAATTGGAAAACACATTTGGCAAGTGAACATTCATCAATCCGATGGATAAAAACAACTTAAATTACTGTTCTATGCTTCGTTGTAAAATCAGTCAATGCCAGGACACAGTGCCAGCATGGCTCGTTGGTATGACGGAACCAACAAAGGCATGCTGGTGCCTCACTAGCCGTGGCGTGCTGTGGAGTTCTGAGTAAGCATGTCTTTGGAGGGCACAACAGATGTTTTTGCCCGGTGTCATTAGTCTGGGAGAGGCTTAAACACACGCTGCCAAAGAGCAGGCTGCTTTCATTAGACTAACAAATCTGAAATCTGTTCACTGGGACTAGAGTTACAACTTTGGAACAGTGAATTTAGAGCTGACTGACTACACTGTCGTGATACACAAATGTTGAAACAGGTATAACTGTATTTTATGTGTAAGGGCAATATCTTGCGCTCATTGTCCTAATCTTTCGTGGCAGCAAAAGAAGCTACAATTTTAAACACTGGACATTATTTCTCTATGTAATAATCTTGGTTGTAGAAAGCGATGGCTTGGACTTGGATTATGCCGTGTAGCAAAGCACTCTAAAACGCTGGTGGGTAATTAATTCACTCAGACATAAATGAGCCATGGCTATAAATTAGGCAGTCTCAGGGTACTTTTCAGATTTTAATATATGCTATTCTGGCTGTGATGTACGAGATGTACTTTATGGCTGGCAGATGATGGCATTTGAAATAGCTTAGAGTCCCCGTTTGCATAGAGGAAGGGAATAGTAAATATATTATTGAGTGGCAACCATGTAGACATCTTTCAAGGATGAATCACAATTTCATTGAAAGTTGCTTATCTTTATTATTTCAGGGGGGTTCTGTGGTCACTGATGTAGTCGAATTGGTGTTCCCTAATTTTGCGTAACTACATGTTGAAACAAATTATGATCACTTGGTCATTGAATCTTTTACAGCGTTGTGAGATAATGTTGATTTCAACTGTCTGCTGAAGTCTTTCTGGAGTGTTAGATGTGGACGTGAGGGTTGGTCTCTCAGTATAGGTGGCGGAGCGTGTTGATGACTCATCCGTGAAAGGAACTAGAGCAACAGCCCCAGAGCAACCGCCCCGGGCTGGATGAGGACAGCGTCACCAACACCTCTTTAGCAAAACGGTTGAACCGGCCAATGAGTTCAGCAAAGTGCTGTATTTGGACCTCTGTATTATTTTACAAGCCCTGTACTGATCAGAGAAGTTCCATCAAATGATCTGTGGAATGGCTCTATTGCTAAATCCCTGGACAAATGACTCTCCTCTGTGGGATATAGTGCACAGAGTGGAGTTCTATTGAGTTATTGCTGTGTGCCACTTTGTATTGCCAGGATAGCCATTAGACTGCTATTGTTTTCTGGTGCAATGAAAGATGGGTACAAAGTTCTCACCAGAACCCAATTGTTCAATCAAATTATTACAAGTGCTCAATATTTTAACTGGCAAGAGTAAATGCTTTTGATGTTCTTTTCATTTAACAGAAGGGTGACTTCAGGCTATTTCAAAAAAGGGTGAAAGCATCCATTTAACTCATCCCATAGTGGGCAATTTGCCAAGACCTCCATTCAAGACAAGGGTAATGGGAAGTTTATTGTGGGTTTGTGAGGGGGTTTCAAGCTTCAATAAGGTGCTTATGTTTTAGCCAATTGGTTCTGCAGCCTCCTGACAGGTTTGCAAAATAAAGCCAATTCATAAATCTCATGCTTGGATTTAAAGTACGACGAAACACTACTTCCTTGAGAGAAACTAAACCTGCTGCTGTGACCTGCTTACCTCAAACCCAACTATCAGAATGGATGCAGCAACTTACTGAAAGTTTCCAACTCCGCTACTCAAGTAACAATAGTTGATGCCATAAACTTTTTCCTGAACATTACCCTCTATTTAATCTAACTTTAGTAGGATTACTCAAGATACAGAATAATGGAAGTTTACATTTTATGGAATCAGAACTGTTTCAGTAGCTGTTTGAAATGGCAGACCAGTAGTAGACTACAATATGAACTCAGGTGCACAATGTTTGAGCTGGAAGGTGCACATCCAATAGCAATACCAGATGCTGGAGAAGGCTACAGGCTGCTACGGCACTGCGGTTTTGATTTAACAGCATTGTAAAGGGGTCAAGATCTGTCCTTCTCTCTGAATACTGAAAAAGGTATCATAAAAAGAATAGGTGATACAGAGAATAGAGCATATAGAAATGATATGGTAGAGAGGATAGATGATAGAGAGAATATAGGATAGAGAGAATATAGGATAGAGAGAATAGAGGATAGAGAGAATATAGGATAGAGAGAATA
>JACXGM010007607.1:0-30334 GCA_016801145.1 Umbra pygmaea
TTGAGAATATGGTGTCAATTGCGCTTAGAGACCAGTTAATCAAATCCATAATTTCCTCAGTTTGGAGAGCACAGCTGTGAGAGGCTCTGAGTACAGGACAAGGACGAGACAGTTGAAGAGATCAACACTTTAGCAAGCAGGGAAGATAAGGGAAGGGAGAGGGAGAAAAATGCGACCGCCTCCGCTGAGAGCCAAAGAACTAAAGTGGCCTACAGTACCAGCTCTCTCCCCATGATCCCAGCCCAACACATGACTCCGCCAGCTTCTTGCTGACGTCGCAGCCTTATTGGGACTTGGTGACCATCCACCAACCATCCACTACTCCATCCATCTGGACCATCCAGGGTTGCATGGCATTCATCAGTAAACAAGACTGTTCAAAAATCTGTCTTCATGTATTTCTGAGCCCACTGCAACCATTTCTACTTCTGAGCATTGGTTAGGGGTGGCTGAATAGTAGGTTTATGCACAACTGCAAGCCTTAGGAGGATCCTACAACTAGAGGTTCGCGGGACTTCAGAGGCACCAGCAGCTTCAAATGTTAGCTGCTTTGTAATTGCATTTTTGAAGCTGCTCTCTTAATCTGATGAATTTGTCTGGTAGTAATCTTCCTCATTATGCCTTTATCTGCACAAATCCATCTATGCTCTGAATCAGCCACAAATCTCTTCACAGTACGATGATCATGGTTACGTTTTCGTGAAATATCTACAGTTTTCATACCTTGTTCAAGGCATTTCACTATTTGACACTTTTCCACAGCAGAGAGATCTTTTTTCTTTCCCATATTGCTTGAAACCTGTGGCCTGCTTAATAATGTGGAACATTCTTCTTAAGTAGTTTTCCTTCGATGGGGCTCACCTGGCAAACTTTATCACAGGTGTCTGAGATTGATTTCAGTGATCCAATGACACAATACCATCCATGAGTTCGATTGAAAAACAAAATATTTAATGTTTATGACACTTAATTCCAACTTGCACAATAATTTGGAACACAGTGTATAGTATGCACCCTTTCACTTGGTTTCAAAATCTCAATGTGGCCCTCAAGCAAAAAATATTGCCCAAACCTGCAGCTGGTCAAGTGGGTAAAGAAGAAGAAAAAGATGGGTCTGTTGAGGCTGTGTGTGGCAGATATGTTCTTGTTTTATCATGCGTTTTTCCTAGCTGCTTTGAGTTAATTCTTGTTATTGCTTGCTCTTTGACGTTTTAAGGCTGCTATCTGTATAGAGGTGATAGGTTGGTACCTGTAACGTTAAAATGTCTGTACCACTGATGTGAAAGTATCTATATAAATATATTTTGATTGATTGATTGATTGATTGATTGGCATTCAGGTTGTAAAATAACCATACTGCATAAGCATAGGCCCTTTGGTTCTTGTAAAATTTCAACAAATCTTAACAGACAACAATCTAACTTTATGGGACTAAAGAAGCATCTTTATGAGGAGAGATGATTTGGTTGGAATTAACTGAAATGATAGCCAGTAATGAGCTATCTTTAATCTTTTACGAGAATGGCAACAGATCTTTTTGAGTGTTGAGTGTTATTGGTGTTAGTGAAGTAGTTTTGGTGTTCAGGTGCAGAAGATTTTTCTCTGCTTATAAAACAGGGTCACTGACTGCCTTCTTTCAAAGGTGTCCTCGACGATGGCTAATTGTATTTCATAGGAACAAACTCACAGGCTTTAACGAGACCAAATGACAGTTCTTCCAGTCCTGTGTATATACACTCATGCCTGCACACAAATAATGTTGATCTTTCTATCCAGTCTGCAGTACAATGTCAGTGACCTTCAGCTCCAAGTGGACAGCAGTAAACACAAAGAATGCTACTGGAATTTACTACATATTACATGAAGTTGGATGTATAGAGTATAGAGTAGAGCTTAACCATTTCAGTCCATAATACAAAGTGCTTCCTATGGAATGTCTACCCAGTCTTCCAGACATTACACAGCTGGCTAAAGTAAACCATTCTGAATTCAGGATTCCTGTTTGGGGATGTGTAGGAGATTCAAGACCTGGGAAAAGCACACGACCCAAACAGCTACTGGCTGCTAGCTGCTCCATGCAGTCAGGTTGAGCCTGATCACTACTGCCTTCCACAGCACAGAGGAAATGCTTGGATTAGGCAAGTCTTACCATAAGGCCTGAGTGTATGCAGGTGCGTTAGTATATGCGTAATGTGCAGGGTCATTTGGATGTGAACACAAGGTTTATTTAAGGAAGATCATGGACATCCCTCTATTTCATGCTGAATTATGTTCTGCCTTAATGTGTTAAATTTTTCCCAAAATGGCTTCTCGTCCCTGTTCTCAAATTCAAATTTATGTGCTCTTAGTCCAAAATCATTCATCCCAATGTCTTTCCAGCACAGTTTCCCCCCCGAAGATTCCACTGGGTTCCTTTGGAAATTAAACTACTTTATAAATACATATTGACTTTAAGTACATTTTTGATCATCATTATATTGAATTGATTATCATGGCCACCAGTTCTTTCCCTTAAAATCCTTAATCTCTCATCCCAGTTCTGTCCAGCTGGCTAAACCATGACCTTAGGTCTGCCGTTGTTTTTCCCCTCAAAGCAGCCAACAAGTTTTCTGCCTTCAGGTTTTATGGCTAGTATTTTCAGGGGTGTAGCTATTTTGTAAACAGAACAAGCTTCATTTGTGTGTGTTATGGTAATGTAGCGATGGCAATCAGATACTGTGGTGTCACAGCGTTAGACAAAAATACAATTTCTCCCAATAACTCAGTTCCAAATAGACTGTAACCCATAATCATGAAGGATAACGTAATAACAAAACAAGCATGTTATAATTTATGTTGACTTTTCTGATCTGGTGGAAAACTAGCTTTACATAGATTAATTAAGAGCTCTAATAACTAGCTAACTATACGGGTAGGTACATAATATGTATGGTAGCTTAATATTCATAATGCGCTTTTCATTTCAAAGTGCTAGGACAAATGGCAAACGAGCCTTAACCTTCTAAATCGGATGAGATATAAATTCAATTAAGTTGTTATTGGTGGGAACTTTCCAGATTAGTGCTTATTTTAAGTGAAGTGCTATTAAAAACATTATGATACAGATAATGTTATGTTGATGTCCCTTAAAATCAAAGCATGTTGTTCCTGTACCAAACACAACCAGGAGGTGTTACCAGTGTTGGGTAAAGCTACTTTTCAGTTACATTCCAGTTACATTCCAGTTACATTCCAGTTACATGTTGTGTTCACACGTTTTAGGAAGTCCATAAGTAAGACAAAAAGATCAGGTAAATGAAGTTCATATCTTAATAGTAACCTATAAATCAAATAGACAGAGTAAAGAAAATGTCAATCATGGTCACTGGTATGATATGAACTCCATTTACCTGATCATTTTGTCTTAATTAGGGACTTCCTAAAACTTGTGAACTCAGCAAGTAACTGAAATGTAACTATACACTACTTTACCCAACACTGCTCGTCACAATGTTTAATGATTCTTTTGGCTTGCATTTGCAAACATCATTAGCGTTGTTCTCCAGCTGTGCAGAGGCGCAGGCGGCCATTCTCTAATCATACTAGTGTGTATGCAGAACCATGTCCTCTATCAGTCCTAGAACGGTATGGGTTCTTCCTGAGCACCACCAACTGAGAAGCACTTCTACTGCCAACCTCAACTCTGTCCATCCCACATTATCTTCTGCCAACCTTAACTGTCCTATCTGAGTGTGCTGATTACGATGTTTGTGCTCAGATCAATCTGCCAGTTCCATGGAGAGGGATGATGCTTAACGGTTATTGGATCAGAAAGCAACTTGTTTTTATTATTTCCGCAGCCTTCTATGTCTTTTCATCTTCATTTGATCTTTTTCTCTATTATATTGTAGGGATTCTGTTACAAGTCATATTTCTTTGAGCAAACACAAGCAGGAATATTTACACAAAATCCCAATTTCCATAGAAAGATTAGTTCACATAAACTGCTTTCTGATACTTCACATGTTTTTTCTGTAACCGTATCTCTAGATGTACATTATTACTGTAGAACTACTTTGGCTCTTGGACTATTGGAAATATCTGGGGATTATCTGAAGTCCAGAAAGAGATTCATAGGAACATGCCTGTCCATGACATTATACCTGGTAAAATGTCAACCCATTCCAACCAATTAAAATCCCTGTACAAAGGCTTTTGTTTAATAGTATAAAACCCTTTGTTCTGCTAAAGCTGTCTGAGAGTTGTACACTGCTGTGAAAAAATATTTGTCCTGTCTGACTTTTATCAGTTTTGCATATTTTTCAAGTTGAACTTGGCCAGATCTTTTTTTGGGCTCTAGTAATATTAACAGGAAGTCTGACTGTTTATTAGGGTCAGGAGTTTGAATTCCTTGGTAAACAATGCAGGCCAGATTCAGACTAGTCCTGCCCAATATGAATCTGACTAACGTTGACGTTTACAGACATCAGATTGCAGTTGGCAGCACACAGGTTCCAAAGTCACATCATAACACAATCAAAATAAATTCCTAAACACCTAAATATTTATTGATGCAAATCAGTCTGGAGAAGATTGCAAAGTAATTTCTAACGCTCCGGGCCTCCACCAAACCACAGTCAGAGACATATTTTCCAAATGGAGAAAGTTTGGGATAATAGTGACTCCTCCCAAGAATCCTGCCAAACCCTCAATGGTCAAGACATAAAATCATCCAGGGACTCACTAAGGACCCTAAAAACCATTGCCTCAGCTAAAGTCAGTGTACATTCGTGGTCAAAGGTTTTGAGAATGAAACAAGTGTTGGTCTCCACAAAGTTTGCTGCTTCAGTGTTCTTAGATCTTTTTGTCAGTAGTTAATATGGTATAATTACAAGCATTCCATTAGTGTCAATGGCTTTTATTGACAATTACAAGTTTATGCGAAGAGTCTATATTTGCAATGTCGACCCTTCTTTTTCAAGACATCTGCAATCCGCCCTGGCATGTTGTCAATTAACTTCTGGGCCCCATCCTGACTGATGGCAGCCCATTCTTGCATGATAAATGCTTGGAGTTTGTCAGAATTTGTGGGTTTTTGTTTCTCCATCCGCCTCTTGAGGATCGACCACAAGTTTTCAAAGGGATTAAGGTCTGGGGAGTTTTCCTGGCCATGGACCCAAAATTCAGATGGTTTGTTCCCCGCACCACTTAGTTATCACTTTTGCCTTATGGCAAGGTCTTCCATCATGCTGGAAAAGGCAATGGTCATTACCAAACTGTTCCTGGATGGTTAGGAGAAGTTGCTCTCTGAGTGTGTGTTCGTACCATTCTTTATTCATGGCTGTGTCCTTAGGAAAAGTGTGATTGAGTCCACTGACTTGGCTGAGAAGCAACCCCACACATGAATTGTCTCAAGAGGCTTTACTGTGGTAGTGCACACCTTGTCTTCTCCGGACAAGGTGTTTTCCGGATGTCCCAAACACTTGAAAGGAGATTCATCAGAGAAAATGCCTTTACCCCAGTCCTCAGCAGTCCAATCCCTCTAACTTTTGCAGAATATCTGTCTGTCCCTGATGTTTATCCTGGATAGAAGTGGATTATTTGGTGCCCTTCTTGACACTGAGCCTTCCTCCAAAAGTCTTTGCCAACCTTTGCATGCAGATGCACTCAAACCTGCCTGCTGCCATTCCTGAGCAAGCTCTGCACTGGTGATGCCCTGATCCCGCAGCTGAATCAACTTTAGGAGACTCTTTCTAGGGCGCCCTGACGCCTGCTTCAAAACAATTGAACCTCTCTTTTTGAAGTTCTTGATGATCCGATAAATGGTTGATTTAGGTGCAATCTTACTAGCAACAATATCCTTGCCTGTGAAACCTTTTTTGTGAAAATTAATGATGATGGCACGTGTTTCCTTGCAGGTAACCATGGTTGACAGAGAAAGAACAATGATTTCAAGCACCACCCTCCTTTTAAAGCTTCCAGCACGACAGAGTGATCTCCAGCCTTGTCCTCGTCAACACTCACCCATGTTAACGACACAATCACTGGCATAATGGCAGCTGGTCCTTTTGTAGCAGGACTGAAATGCAGTGGAATTTTTGGGGGGATTAAGTTCATTTTCATGGCAAAGAGGGATTTTGCATTTAATCTGATCACTCCTCATGACTTTCTGCAGTATATGCAAATTGCCATCATCAACACTGAGTCAGTCGACTTTGTGAAAATTTGTATATTTGTGTCATTCTCAAAACATTTGGCCATGATTGTACATGAATCCAGCATGGTTGGTATTCATGGTAAAATGTTATGCTAGAAAACTGCTCAATTACAAAACTATGAATGCTCATTTTGAGTTAGATGACCCTCAAGAGTTCCAGAACAGTATTCGATGGACAGATGAATACAAAGGGGATTGGACTCAGGCAACACAGGTCCTGTTATAGCAAAAATCAAACAATGCAACATTGCAATACCTTATACTAAATGTCGAGCATGTGGTAGCAGTGTCATGGTTTGGGGATGCTTTGCTGCATCACTACCAAGACGTTGCCCTAATTGAAGGAACCATCACTCATTTTAATTATTTTAAATTAATTACTTGCTTTTCATCAGAATTCTACAGGAGAATGTCAGGCTGTTTATTTTTAGCTAATGCTAGGCCATTTATTTTTAGCTAATGCTAGGCTGTTTATTGTTAGCTAATGATAGGTTGTTTATTGTTAGCTAATGCTAGGTCATGCAGCAAGGCAATGATCCAGAACACACAGGCAAGTCTACATCAGAATGGTTGAAAAACATGAAATATCAAGTTTTGGATTGGCCAGGTCAAACTTCCTAGTTTAAACCTAATGTGAGGTTGTTGCAGGACCTGAAACGGGCATCTAATGCACAAAACCCCACAAGTATCACTTAGTTGAAGCAGTTCTGCCAAGAGGAGTGGTCCAAACACCCTCCACTGTGTTGAGTGACTAATCAATAACTAAAGGAAGCCTTTGGCTGCAGTTATTGGTTATTAATTCTAGGGCTGCATTTCTTTGTGCAATGCTTTAAGAAATTAAATATGTATCAAATAGCTGTTTTTTTTTCACTCAGTTCCCCCTTTGGTTGGTTTTGGGTTTGTTTGAAGATCTGAAAAAATTAGTGTAAAACAATGCAAACACTTTGAAAATCAAATAAGGGCCTAATTATTTTTCACAACACTATGTTAGAAATTTCATATTCATACAGTACAGGAAAGATTTAGCTTTTCAGGCAATCTAATTACTGAGTAGACTTCTGTAAGGACCTTAGACCCTAAACGTTAATTATGGCGGACAGCATATCTGTCCGTTTGAGGACGTTTTTGCCTTCGGGCTAAGGGTTGTATCCCTCTTTGACAGTGAGTGCTACAGGTTAGGGTGGGGGTCAGAAATGCGTCTGTCTCTCCAAGCACCGGGGTTAGGCTCTTGAGGTCACATCACCCTCTGAAGACTCTGTTGGCCTAAACAGAGCTGAGTGTTAGGGTTGGATACACGCACAGGGAGGGCCTGATTTCCACATAGGGTCTTTTAAAATGACAAGAGCCAAGGCTTTGGTCCAATCACTGGGTTATAAAGGGTAGCCAATGCCCCCTCAGAGAGCTAACGAGAGGCAGGTTGTGACCCCTCACTCGGTGGTGCTTAAGGTCGCTGCGTTCATGTGAAATTAAGAGCCATTAGCGAGAGGGTCATCTCTAATGAGGACCTCTCCCTGCATGGACAGAGAGCCCCAGCTGGGGAATTTAGGCTTAATTCACACAGGGGAGACGTTATTGTAGCAACTTAAATGTAATTACTTAATTAATTATCATACTTCATGTGTGTGACTTGTCTTTCTGACTAGCTTGTTTATCTAGGGTTATTTGTGGTTGGGTCCACTGGTGTTGGTAGTCGTACAATACACTTGTATGCAAAAGATTAGGCACGACTGACAATTTCCATGATTTTCATTTACAAATAATTGGGTGTTTGGATCTGCAATTTTATTTTGATCTATCAAATAACTGAAGGACATTGTGATATGTAGGTGGTGAAATGAGGTTCATTGGATTAACAGAAAATGTGCAATATGCATTAAGACGAAATTAGCCGGGTGCATAAATTTGGGCACCCTTGTCATTTTGTTGATTTGAATACCAGTAACTACCTAGTACTGAATAATTGGAACACACAATTGGTTTGGTGAGCTCATTAAACCTTGAACTTCATAGGCAGGTGTATCCAATCATAAGAAAATGTATTTAGGGTGGCCAATTGAAAGTTGTTTTACTCTCCACTGAAGAGTGGCAAAATGGGGGCCTCAAAAACAACTCTCAAATGACCTGAAAACAAAGATTGTTCAACATTATGGTTTAGGGGAAGGCTATATAAAGCTATCGCATAGATTTAAGCTGTCAGTGTCCACTGTAAGGAACATAGTGAGGATATGGAAGACCACAGGCACAGTTCTTGTTAAGGCCAGAAGTGACAGGCCAAGTAAAATATTGGAGATGAAAAGGCGACGGATGGTGAGAACGGTCAAAAACAACCCACAGACCACTTCCAAAGACCTAAAACATCATCTTGCTGCAGATGGTGTCATTTTGCTGCAGAGAAGCTGTACGGGAGAGTGACGCGGAAGAAGCGCTTGAGGTATGGAAACGCACATTTGGCGATGCCAGCTTCATTTTGGAATTTGCAAAACAAACACATGCTAGCCACAGTAAAATTTGGTGGAGGTTCCATCATGCTGTGGGGCTGTGTGGCCAGTGCCGGTACTGGGAATCTTGTTAAAGTTGAGGGTTGCATGGATTCCACTCAATATCAGCAGATACTTGAGAATAATGTAGAGGAATCAGTCACAAAGTTGAAGTTACACCAGTGCTGGATATTTCTTCAAGACAACAGTCCAAAGCACTGCTCAAAATCTACTCTGGCATTCATGCAGAGGAACAAGTACAATGTTCTGAAATGGCCATCCCAGTCCCCAGACCTGAATATCATTGAAAATCTGTGGGGTGATTTGAAGCGGGCTGTCCATGCTCGGCAACCATCAAACCTAACTGAACTGGAGATGTTTTGCAAGGAGGAATGGTTCAAAATACCTTCATCCAGAATCTAGACACTCATTACAGGCTATGGGAAGCATCTAGAGGCTGTTATTTCTGATAAAGGAGGCTCAACCATATATTGATTTGATATTCCTGTTGGGGTGCCCAAATTTATGCACCCGTGTAATTTCATTTTGATGCATATTGCACATTTTCTGTTCATCCAATAAACCCGATT
This sequence comes from Umbra pygmaea, assembly GCA_016801145.1. Lineage (NCBI taxonomy): Eukaryota > Metazoa > Chordata > Actinopteri > Esociformes > Umbridae > Umbra > Umbra pygmaea. The sequence goes on from JACXGM010007607.1 coordinate 9,264, forward strand.
TCATTTCGGAAATATTACTGTGTCCTTGAGTTATTTGATAGATCAAAATGAAATAGCTGATCCAAACACTTAATTATTTATAAATGAAAATCATGGATATTGTCAGGGTTGCCTAAACTTATGCATACAACTACAAGTATCCGATCTGTCTGGATCTGCCCTGCAATTAGCTGATCTCTCCACCAGGAGGTGCTACTTGCTTTGTGAGTCTATGGGAACTATGAACAGAAGGAGGACAATGAATGATGTCCTCTCATTCAAATCTGTGTGTCTTTGTTTTGCGCTCACCGAACACATGTCCAGGCTCATTAACAGAAGCTGAAAACAAAAGCAATGAATCCAGTGCATATTGTAGGTATAAGAAGCTTTACCTGAAACAGTGAAACAGCCTTGTCATCACCCTATAGTGCCTATACCCCATTTTTCCATAGGAAACGTTATGAAGAAATACTTCACAGGATTGGGGCACATTCTGTTTGGCTTAAATGCACTGGACATATAAGCTACCATATTTGAGTGCCTTAGTAAGGTCTACACAGAGTAAGAAAACTGTCTATTTTCACTATTTTATTTATTCCTCTCAGCCTATTATTGAAATTCCACAGAGGCTACTGTGCCAATGATGAGTTTATTGATGGAATAAATATCTTGTCAGTCTCAAATATACTCTGATAACGTTGCTTTGGAGACAAAAAAGCATGTACTGTATCAACTGCTTCATTATTTTTAGCCTGTTTTTAAAGTATGTGTTCTCAATAAGGACATAGGGATCACACAGTAAATAGCACAGGAATTCTTTGTGAAAACACTAACTAGACCCATTGGCCACAAGATAAGTGTTTGTTTACCTTTTCTGATTCTCAGGCAATAAACGTTGATTAGCTGAAGTGTGTTAGCTTAGCTTATCTAAATTAGCGCTTTGAGTGCACAGCAGGTCAGAAGCCTTCTTTCGTCTTGTGAGAAGGTTCTTTCTACGCATGTGCACACCAACACCCATACCAATGCCTACATATGACACACATGCACGCAAGCACACTCACCCACACAGTGGCGTTTTTTATACATTTGTGCCGTTTTGCAGAAACTCTTCCATAGCAAAATGCATATAGTGCGTTCATCTTAAGGTAGCTCGAACAGACCACCACAGAATTTAGAAATAACAAGTAGAATTCAGGAAGTAAAGTCACTAATAGATGTAATGCAAAACAATGATAATAATAATAATAATAATAACACAAGCAAACATTAGTTCACAAATGCAACGGTAGGGGAAGTAGGTCCGAATGGTCCATATGCAGTACTAACATGTACTCACATCTCAGTTCAGCTTGTCCGTGTATCTCAGCCATGCTCTTCACCACTGTTGCAACATAATGGATGGTTTGGGCGGTAAAATAAACAGGTTGGGGGCGTGAGGTGTGAGTGTGGGGTCAGTCTGGGTGATTTATAGCCATAATGATGAATCACCTCCTCTTTCACCATCGCCATCAGATCCGTTCATCTCACTGAGCGGTGGAGTAATCTGTGGATTCAGCTGTGACCTCAGCGAAGCGGGCTTAATCTGTCGTCCTCACATTGTCCAGCACCATCAGACGGCCGTGCGTCAACTGCGGTTCACACATGCACAGCGAAATAAGCCACGCGGGGTGCAGTCAGCGTAGCATTCAGCCAGAATGTCTGGGGGGGGGGGTTGAGGTCAATCTCACTTTCAAAAGAATGACACGTATGCCAATGAATGAGGACATTTCAATCAAGAGTTGAACTTTAATTAATCTACTGAGTTGACTCAATTGGAATGGAAATGAGTGCCGTGGGTCAGCCTTCATATCCTATCCTGTAAACTCCAGTTACTTTTGCTGGTCGTACACATAACTGTGTCCAATCCATAGCACTGTGAGCCACACACTTCATCAACATGGATGTGACTTCACTTCTCCATCATATAGTCCTAGACACACTGACATTCACAGACTGACGGAGGCATGACTCACTCATTCATTGGACATCTGCGCCCGTTTTGCTGCTGGTCACCAGACCCTGCTCATTACAAGTCACACAAATTGAATTGGCAGGCTGAAAGATTGGAAATCCAGGTCACAGCTCGGCCAAACCCATATGACAGTTAGGACCAAAATTCAGCCCAAACATACCCAGCAGCGCGGTACATGTAGAATCAAGGGACTGGACTATCACCACATTACTTCTTCAGTGACATGATCCGTGTACTCTTAGCGCGCCTGCTTCCCATAGTGATTAGCACTGAGAGAAGATCCTAGTTCCAGTCATAGCATCACAGCTCACTAGCAAGTTATGCATAGGGAAACACAGGGTCATTTCTGGTCAAAGCAAACATGGATGTCCAGGTGTGATATGAGAAACACTGGCCATTCCTAGATAGTGAAGTCTGTTATCATACCGACATATAATACAGAATAGGACAGGGTTTAACTCAGCCCCAAATCATATTGACAGGAAATTTGTCGCTTGAAATTAACTGAGATAGTTGTCATCTCTGCCCGTTTATCATTCTGCGGCCTGGTTGTGAGTGTTGGCAGCTGATTCAGGTTTTCTCAGGCTCAATCAGCCAAGCTGCTTGAGGTTAAAGGGATCAATACTTTTCATTTTTAACCCTGAGGTGAAATCAAGCAGTGAGAGACTGACTGATCATTAGACGTTGAGTGTCACTGTCTCTGACAGTAAGAAGCATTTTATTTGAATCTTTGTTTGATTTCACCTGCTTGTCTGTATAATTTCCTAGCTTGAGAGATGATTTTGAAAAAACCTAAGAAAAACATCAGAATGCAAAAGGAGAGAATAAAATGATAAGTAAATAAAGTACTCACGGTAAAATTATAGTCTTTCTAATAACATATGATTTTTCTTGTAATTTGGAGACAGAGTGTGTGGGTGTTTTTCCATAAATAAATGGGCCAGTGTGTGATACCAGGGCCAACATTTCCAGTTATGGGAATAAAAGTATAGATTTGCGCTATGAGATCATAACTTCATAGCAACAACAAACTATCAAGTACAATCATGTCATTGGAAAGGTCAGGTGAAACATGGACACAGCATGTTTCTAGGTTAGAATTTTACTAAAGCACATAGACTCAGCTGAGTCTATGTGCTTTAGTAAAATTCTCCATAAGAAAAAGAAAACAACAATGGCATTTCTTTATTTCTTTTATAGTTTATAATAATTACCAGTACACAGAATAAAATAGATTATATCAAGAAAATCATGAAAAATAATAAAAATTCAATAATAGAATCAGTTAACTCTAAGCCGTTAAATGCCTGCTTCTTCTGTTCTTGTTTTTGTCAAACCTAGGCAGCGTTTACAAACCGATAGATTCTCGAATCCGCTTGAACTGAGACAAAATCATTTCCATAGCCTACTGATTTTATTTACAGTGCTATGTCTCCAGACCGCAATTGCGCGTTTGGGGCTGTGTCGTTCAAGACGTCTTGAGCTGGATGCCTGAGCACTTTTCTCAGAAACCAGCCTATTGACATTACAGTTAGGAATTCCCCAGGCTGCGCAATACACACTTCTCCTATGCTGTTTGCAAAGCCCAAGGTGGGATCTTTCGAATTCTCCTTGTGCGTTACCTTTAGAGGTCACGTGGAATTTGAGAGAAACCCGCAAGTTTAGGCTACATACAACAATTGTGTCGCATCCTGAGCTGCAAGGGTGTAGGAACGACTTTGATATTGGGGGGGACACCATATATTTTTTACAAATTGTTTTTATTATTGTTGGGGACCACATTGCCTGTCTGTAACATTGGGGGGGATATGTCCCCCCACATCCCCCGTTCCTACACCCTTCTTTTTGATTATTGATTGAGGAACTGGCATTGAACAGGCAACAACTCTACCTCCATCCTTGGGTTTAATCCATTACAATCATGAATACATTTTAAAACCTCACCTCACACTCTGCAGTGCCACCTGCCTCTCCTTTTGTCTCGTCCACGGCTGCATCACGGTTCTCCTAATAAATTATCAACTGTAGCCTATATGATATTGCAAACAACGTAATAGGGGACTTATGACCATTTATGTTTATCTTGGGCTCTTATCTTGGGAAAATTTATAAAAGGCACAAACATTCACATATTCATTATTAATTACTTTTAAGACCTTACCTCACACCCTCCACCTGTTTCTTCATCTTTAACTCCTTTATGTGCCACTTCTTCCTCACCCGCCTCTTCCCTGATGGTACCAGCATTCTCCTAAAGACACATTATATCATTTTTTTATGTAAATCTAGGCTTCGTAAATGATAGGTTATGATGTTGTCCTGTCCTTGTGTAAAATGTGTTGTATGCTTACACTAATGTTACTCTTTGTAAAAAACTTCAGTAACGTTATGTCCTTTGATTATGGTTTTTATTTTTTGTGGGGTGGCATTACGCTTAAATTAGATTACATAACATTTTACTCTTGCTAAGGTTAACACAGAGAAATCGATTGCCAGCTATGTGGCTAGCTAGCTAACGTAACGTTAGTTAGCATCTCTCGCAAAGCATAACATGTTGTGTCATGTACTGTAATTCTGAATGCTACCTCTAGAGGCGCTGGGGGGTAGGAGTTGGACGAGGAGTAAGGACAAGGGAAAGAAGAAGAAGTGGCTGTGGGTTAGGACGAAGGTTGGCATGGCGTCCTCGTGGGATTCCACGGCGGCAGAGTTGGCGGCGGCGGAGTTGGCGGCGGAGGAGTTGGCAGAGATAATTGAGCTGAATAGGCTGGTACTGGAAAGGGAGACGAGGAGGACTACAATGCTGGTGGCGGGTCGCGACGGCTGTGCCGGGGGTGAGGTCGGCATGGAAGGGAGCTCGGATGGGAGTGTGAGTGTAGCTGGAGTGGCAGTAGGGTTTGAGGAAGCACGGTATGTTAAGAGGAAAAAGAAGCGGGTGGTGGAAGAGGGCGGTGAGAGTAGTTCGGGAGAGGGTGAAGGGCCGGCACTTGGTGGTGGGGATCTGGGGTATAAGGTGATTGTGGAGTTTTTGGCCCCGACATGTAAGCTGTTACACCCGGTGTCACTCACTAAGGCAATTAGGGAACAGGTTGGGAAGGTGGTGGATGCTAGGTGTTTGAGTGGTGGGAGAGTTCTTATTGTGGTGGGTAGTGTGGCACTGAGGGATGAGTTGCTTAAGTTGGAGGTGTTGAATGGGGGTAAGGTGAGGTGTATGGTACCTGGGAGTGCAGTGAAGGTGAGAGGGGTGATCACGGGTGTGCCGGAGGATCTGTCAATGGAGGAGCTTAAGGAGATTGTGTCGGGTGGGGTGGTGTTGGAGGCGAGACAGTTGGGCAGTAGGGCGTTGGGGTTAGATAGGGTGAGTCCCACAGTGTTGTTGGAGTTTGTGGGGCCATTGCCGAGTAGGGTGCACTTAGGGTATCTTAGTTTCTATGTAAGGGAATATGTGCCACCGCCACTGAGGGGTTTTAATTGTCAGCATATGGGGCATGTGGCTGCTGTGTGCAGAGGGAAGGGTAGGTGTGGTAGGTGTGGGGGTGCGCATGAGTATGGTAAGTGTGGGGTAGGGGACGTGGTGAGGTGTTGTAATTGTGGTGGAGAGCACAGTGCTGCGTTTGGGGGGGGTGTGGTTCAGAAGAAGGCAGCGGAGGCACAGCGGGTTAAGATGGTTGATGGGGTCACGTATGCCGAAGCTGTGCGGAGAGTGGGGGGACTTGGGGTTGGTGTGCAGGTGGAGAAGGAGAGGGTTGTAGGCCCGGTGTCGGAGGACAGTTTGAGTGTTCGCAGTTTGGTGTTGTCGGAAAAGTGTAAGCATGAGTGTGTGGTTGGTAAGGATTCATTGGTGGTGGGCAGGGTTGAGTTTTTGGCGTTTCTGTGTAGTGTGGTGAATGTGTGTAGTCAGGTGAAGGGAAGGAATGCTAGGATAGATGTTGTGGTGGGTGCTGCTAGGGAGTTTATGGGTATTACTGACGTCACAGGGGAGATGGTTCACAAGCTGATGAAAAGGAAGGGGAAGGGGGAGGGTAGGTAGTGGAGTGGGGGGGGGGGTAGTGGGCTGTATTTTAATTTCTAGGGTCGTGGGGGTGGTGGGTTGTGTTGAATTGGGTGGGCCGTGACCGGCCTCACACTCCGGTACAGTTGGTGGTGGTAGATGCACCTTAACTTGGTTCCGATCCGCCAATAACCCACAGAAGAAGAAGAAGAAGGCTATGGGTTAGAGATGTGAAGTCACAGATTGGAATAAAATACGATTTATTGAATATACGGTGTCGTGCTTAATACTAAGACAATACACAACAAACACACGTGCCATTCAAAATTCCATTGTATTCCATAAACCTCTTATTCATAACTCAATTTAAAAAAAGCTCGCTAACTTCAACCGCTTGACTGAGACTAATTTACCTCATACAAAGTCAAGTCTTATTCAAGTTCAAAGCTGGTATGAACGAATGACAGTTTATGAAGGTGCGTACCGGTAACGTATTTTTATGTTCCTATTAGTGTAATGTTAACTTCTCTCTTCCAATCAGATGCTCAGGTGAAAATTGAATAATATGAAGCTGGTGATTGGCGAATGGTAATTATTCAAACAGCATGAAATGGGAAATATATCTTTTTTGTTGCGGCTTTCAAAATAAAAGTTCCAAATTTACAGTTTTTGTCTCTGCGGTATAGGCTACTTTTTTGGGTGGGACACATGCAGCATTTTCCAATATTGGGGGGGACACGTCGCCCCCTTCCCCCTGGGTCCAGAGTAAGCCAACATTTGACAGCTATATTAACATTTTTATTTGTAGTGCCAGCGTGAATCTTATTTCTTACACCTGTTTATTGTAAGCTTATACTTAATTTGCTTATACCTCAGGAATCTTGACTTTAAACTGAACAAACCTAAATTTCAATCAAAACCACCAAGGTACACATTGAATGCACTGTGATTTGCACTTAACACATGTTACACCATCATTGTACAGTATTATTTATTTTACTTAAGAAACAATTTCAGCAGCTGTTTGTAAAAATATTTGACAATTAACAGAATTGAGACACAAACCTAAATGCTCTTCTTGTCTGTTACAAAATGTTAACTGGTTCAAAGCTAAAATGATTACAATACCATTTGTATATCAAATAGTTACAGTTCTCTGGGTCTGAGTATTACCATTTTCCATGAAACATCATTAATACATACTGTATACTCGTACAGCAAAATCACCAGTGTTAAATCAACTCTAAGAGTGTTCAAGTAAATAAACTTGTCAAAGTAACACTCTCAGTGTTAAAAATTGAGAGTGTTACTTTAACACTCTCAGAGTTTATTTATCACTGGTGATTTTGCTGTGCATTTATCCTTGTTCGATACTCCTATGCTAACATACAGGAGTCTCACAGCAGTAGAATGGTATATTCTAAAGTTAATTAAACCTGAACACTTATGGCCTTGGCCAAACACATTTTGGAGTTAAACAAAGGCATGCATCTAATCTATGGAAGAAATACACACTGGTAACCTAGTTTATTAAAATACCTTTACTCATGATATTCAAATGCACACTGTTTTCCTGATCCAGGCACATTCACACAACATAAACAGGCCATTCTGAAATTTCAAATGTATAACCTTGACATGTAGGTCCACTGATGAAGCCATCATGTTACAGAGAGAACAGTGCTCACATTTATTTTGACCATTTAGTTCAGGAAGGTAGATTGAAATTGCAGCAGCATTCATCTTCCATCACAGCTGGTGGGGGCAAAACAATAGCCCACTCAATATATTCTAATTTTATTCATTGAACAAATTGGCAAATCAAATCCTTGTCATTTTCATGAAGTGCCAATAGGAGAGGGCGGCAATGCAGTTCTAATAGGTCTGTTACTGCACCAATGATGGAACCTCTGTGTGGCTAAGATATTCTCTGTTACAATCCAGTCAAAAAGCTGTCAAAAAACACTAATAAATGTACGATATATTAGATATATATTTTCATACATTAACTGTAACACTTCATAATAAGGTATCATTTATGAAAAGCTTTATTAGGGGTTTATTGGAACTTTATTCGGGGATTTCAAATTATATAATCAATTATAATCAATATATAGATGATTATATGGAATAGTTAAAGAAAATTCAATAACTAAGACACTTTTGAATACAACTGGAGTTCATTGATCTGCATCATTGCCTAAAGAGTGAACAGTATAGTTTGTTGCAAAACAGTAAGGCTTGCTTTGTCTCTTTGCTGAGTGAATCATGTGAAACAAAATAAAAAATGTGTTTCCACCTGAAATGACTTCCTTGAATATGAACCTTTTCTATATCAGGTAAAACCCTTTTCACAGTTGTTAAATCAACGATCAGTCATTTTTCATGCAAAAAAATAAGAAGCAGAAGGCAAGTGCAAATATTTTGTTTGCAACTCATTTATAAATGTTCATAGGTGTACCACTCAAAAATAAGGCAGCTGTATATTATATGTTGGTAAATGCTTTATAATGAAATTTCACTCAGAAACGTGATAGTTATAGGCAGGAGAGAAAATATATTCAACACTTCACAAATGACTGGTATGACTGTTAAATACAATCAAATTAAAGGAACAATCCAGACCCTTAAACACCCCAAAATCATTGTGCCGGTCATGTTTCCGACACGATAGACACTAAAACCTTCTCAATCCGTTTTTTAATTTCAAACTCACAACCGTATGTATCCATATTTGACTCCGGTGAAGATTTTTACACCTAGATTCAGGAAAGGCGGTCGGTTGACCTCTTTATTTGAGTTGAATGGAGAATTAAATGTCTGTAAGTTTGAGAATACAATGGATTGTATTCTTCTGGTAAATACGTAGCTAAATTAGAAGAGTTAGAAGGATTGTTTTTTTACAATGGCTAGTGCAAGCGAAGGATTTCAAATACCTTGGGGTCTTGTTCGCGAGTGAGGGGACAATAGAGCAGGAGATTGGTCGGAGAATCGGCACAGCGGGTGCGGTATTACATTCAATATATATCGCACCACTGTGACGAAAAGAGAGCTGAGCCATTAGGCAAAGCTCTCGATCTAGCGGGGAGTTTTTCGTTTCTACCCTCACCTATGGTTATGAAGGCTGGGTCATGACCGAAAGAATGAGATCCAGGGTACAAGCGGCCAAAATGGGTTTCCTCAGGAGGGTGGCGGGCGTCTCCCTTAGAGATAGGGTGAGAAGCTCAGTCATCCGTGAGGATCTCAGAGTAGAGCCGCTGCTCCTTTGCGTCGAAAGGAGCCAGTTGAGGTCGTTTGGGTATCTGGTAAGGGTGCCCCCTGTGCGCCTCCCTAGGGAGGTGTTCCAGGCACGTCCAGCTGGGAGGAGGCCTCGGGGAAGACCCAGGACTAGGTGGTGGGATTATATCTCTAACCTGGCCTGGGAACGCCTCGGGATCCCCCAGTCAGAGCTAGTTAATGTGGCTCGGGATGGATGGATGGATAGTGCAAGCGACGAAATACCTGAAGAGCTGGACGATGTTAACTATGATATACAGTACGTGTCGCAGGGCTTTTTTAAACTTTTATTAGTATTATGATGTGTGATTTTGAATTGCTTGTTTGCTGTGCTGTTGGTTGTTTTTTATGATTTTATTAGGATGTTTAACTGTGCCGTGTGTTTTTGTGATGCAGTGTTTAAATTACTATGGCCTTTGAACACTACCCACATCATTCCCCATAATAATAAGGACAATGACTGACAGGTGCAAGCGGGAGACTGGGGATATTTAAGCTAGTGAACTTGTTGGAAAGAGAGAAGGAGAATGGATGGGAAACAGACCTGGCAGCGGTTGGAATGGAGCATAGACCGGAAGCTGGTTGTGGGTTGGCGTCCTCCTGGGGTTCTAGTGCCACCGAGTTTGAACGTGAGAGGGTGGAAATCATTGCCTTGGATTTGCAGCTTGAGAGGGAGTCGCGAGGCGGGGGCAGGATGGCCGCCGTGAGTGTGGCGGGTCGTGGCGGCTGTGCCGTGAGTGAGGTTGGCATGGAGGGGAGTTCGGATGTGGGTGTGGGTGTTGCTGTTGTGGGGGTAGGGTTTGAGGAGTCACCTTATGTTTGGTGGAAGAAGAAGCGGGCACGGAAGAAAGAGGGCGGTGAGAGTAGTTCGGGAGAGGGTGAAGTGCTGGCACTTGGTGGTGTGGTGCAGGGGTATAGGGTGATTGTGGTGTTTTCTGCCCCGACAAGTAAGATGTTACACCTGGTGTCACTCACGGCGACGATTAGGGATCAGGTTGGGAGGGTGATGGATGCTAGGTGTTTGAGTGGTGGGAGGATTCTTATTGTGGTGGGTAGTGTAGCTCAGAGGGATAAGTTGCTGAAGTTGGAGGTGTTGAATGGGGGTAAGGTGAAGTGTATGGAGCCTGGGAGTGCGGTGAAGGTGAGAGGGGTGGTCACGGGTGTTCCGGAGGATATGTCTATGGAGGAGCTTAAGGAGGTGGTGTTGGGAGGGGTTGTGCTGGAAGCGAGACGGATGGGCAGTAGGGCGTTTGGGTTGGAGAATGTAAGGTTGTTGGAGTTTGGGTAGGGTGCACTTAGGGTTTCTTAGTTTTTATGTGAGGGAATATGTGCCACCGCCACTGAGGTGTGGGGGTCCACATGAGTATGGCGTGGGGTAGGGGACAGCGTGAGGTGTTGTAATTGTGGTGGGGAGCACAGTGCTGCGTTTGCGTGGTTCAGAAGAGGGCAGCAGGGTCACAGCGGGTTAACGTGGTGGATAAGGTCACGTATGCAGAAGCAGTGCTGAGAGTGGGGGGACTTGGGGTAGGTGTGCAGGTGTGCAGGTGTGCAGGTGGAGAAGGAGCGGGTCGTAGGCCCAGTGTTGGTATGGGTGTTCACAAAGTGATGCTGTCTGAGACGTGTAAGCATGAGTTTGTGGTTGGTAAAGATTCGTTGGTGGTGGGCAGGGTTGAGTTTTTGGCGTTTCTGTGTAGTGTGGTGAATATTTGTAGTCAGGTTAAAGGCAGGAGGCCCTACTGTTAGATATGGAATATGGAAACCCAGAACTAGGTGTAATGTGTTCTGCTGTGAATAATTAACGTGCCCTCCCTAACCCATTGCAGAAGCCCGGCTGGGAAGAGACATTGAAGCGAGAGATCACGGAAGATGTGAAAATGCAAATGCAAGGACTGACACAAGAATTGATGAGAGAAATTAAGCCCCTCTTCCAGGCTGCCACAGTTGTCTCACAACCCCTATTTCAACCTAGGAGGGAACAACGGCGGCCAGTGTCGGGTGCCAACGATTGGCATGAGCAAGGTAGGCCCATCTGTTGCCAATGTAGACAAGCAGGACATATCACCAGGTTTTGAAGGGGACCAGCCATCCCCTAGCCGGCTTTAAACTAGCCGTCCCTGTCGCCAAGGTCCGAGGGGTAGGGGTTGCTCACCTTCCAGATGAGTTGAGGGCCACCAAAGAATTTATTGGGCAAAGTCCGACAATAACAGTAACTGTTGAGGGTGTGGAGCTGCCAGGACTGTTGGATACTGGGTCTCAGGTCACATTAATGCAACAAGGGCTATTCAAGAAACATTTCACCCAAGCTCAGCTTAGAAAGACCCTGGCTGTTTTCCGGTTGAGGGCAGCCAATGGACTTGAGATTCCCTACACAAGTTATGCTTTGTTAGATCTCAAAATAGAAGGTATTAAGATACCGGGGGTTGAAGGATGAAAACTGCACGCAACCACTCATTATAGGTATGAATGTTGCAACTGCCTGTTGGAATGACCTTTTTAAATGCCCAGGAAAGCCTGCTCACTCCACCCTACAGTTGAAGTATCAGAGAGTTTGGAGGGATGCCTTCGCAACCTGCCGACGTGTCGAGGCCACCATGTCAGAGGACAGGCTGCTGGGTTATGTGAAAGTCCCCCCAAATATTGAAATGCTGGTGTGGGGTCTTGCCCGGATGAGCCCAGACAGAACAGATTACTGTGCCTTGGTGGAGGCGCTGTCAGATACTGGCAACCTGGGAGTGGCTCAGATGCTAGCGATAGTAAAAAATGGCAGAATCCCTGTACATGTTTACAACCTCCATCCATACACCTTGTCCCTAGGTTGGTATCAGAAGCTGCGTAAGCTGTATCACATCGACAAAGTGGATGCACGTGGACCTCGTGACCTGAGTTTGTCACTGGACGATGACTGTGTTGTAGAAGTGGCTGTGGTAGACACGGAGGCCGGTCCGAAGAGTCCAGAGCTGCCCAAGGAGGTGAGCAATTTGATTAACCATTCTGTTAAGTTAGAGAGCGGTATCGACCCCTTCCCCCTCTGATGTATAAAGAGATCAAGGCTCTATTGGCAAATGTGTATTAAGCTGAATACAGTGTCCCATAAAGATGGTTTCCCTCTACCCAGGATCGAAGAGACTCTTTCCTGACTTTAGCAGAATGGTTTTCCACCCTCAACCTGGCCAGTGATAAAAACGTTTACAGTTATTATTTCTAATAATTTTGGAGTAACTGTCAATAACCATTTTTCTCCCAGTTTTGCAGCAATAGTGTTTTGCAATGTGCTAGAATGTGATGTTTTGCTTTTTGCACTTATTGGGAGGACATTAATTATGTAAGGTATAACATTTTCTGCATTTGTTCTTATGGCCCCACAGAGCCTGTAAAATAGGAGGTAAGTTCTGTCATTATGATTCAGCAACAGAAAAGTGAGTTCTTTCTTCTTTAGTACCTCAATATTTGATTTGAACTGTACTGTATGTCCATGTTATAAGGCACAGACATTACAGTTATTCATTTTAAAATAAAGCATTCCTGGTGTTTTTTGTCATTGATTATATACCAAACAACTATTCAAAGCTGATACTGTTTTCTAATAGATAAATGAGTCATAATAACATATTACATGCTTTGAATTCCTTATACAGTATGTAGCTATGTAGTGTTCTAAGCAGCCTGGATGGAACGCAACAGGTGATACAACACTCATTATAACCACAAGAGATTTGAGACGACTTGGATTCTAGCTAAAAGACTTGAGACCTGACTTGGACTCTAGCTTAAAGACTTGAGACTTGTCTTGGACTCTAGCTCAGAGACTTGAGACTTGACTTGGATTCTAGCTCGGAGACTTGTGGGCATCTCTGGTGGCCACCGGTGAAGCTATTGTCATGCCCAGAGAAAACTGTCACTGGTGGTGTTTGTGAAAACTACCCAGCAATGGTAACAGAGACAGAAAGTGTATGTTGTAATGAGTGGGAGAGGGCTACATTTTTGCTTTCAGCCATCTCCAGCCAAGAAGATGATTACAATGTTTGTTTGATCATCCAAGTTTCACATGGACCAATGTGAATGGAATCCATCAGTATCGTGAATAATTGACTGGATTTACTAGCTGGGCCCAGAGGGACTAGCACTAGCAGTGGTAAGTAGCTGGTTAGCATGATGTAACATGTATTGTTTGTGTATATACTTGGAAGAACACGATTTAAAAGTAAAAATAATTGTTGACAGAATTTTGCTCAGTGTGTATGAATTGCAGCTAGGTTATAGCTGTTTTTCGTTTTCAGATGATTTACATTCAAATTGTGTCTGTGGAAGATACGTGAATGTCTAAGTAGCTAGTTTAAGATGACATTACTCAACCTGGGAATAGCCCTCAACGTAAGGTCGGCTTCTTTCTCACAGGGGCACTAACTAGCTAGCTGGCAATCTTGCATGTATCGTTTGTGTTTGTGCATATTGTGTGATAATTGCAACTTAATTTCAAAATGTATCTGTGACAGATCATTGTTTAATCTGTACCTACTTAAATAAGATAGGGGGTTGAATACTAGCTAACTAGGCCATGGGCTTAGGCTACTGTACATTCAATGTCACTGGAAGCTGGAAGTCGGCATGCAATATATTTTGGTATTTCAAGTGCAGACTGATACAGAAGCAGCTGAAATGTGCTCACGGTTGTTCTCAGATGCATTGGCAGGTACAGCATTGTACTGTATATGACATAACTCATCAATACTAATGTTTGTAAATACTATATTAAGAAACTGATTTACCTTGGAAATGGCCGTTAAGAAGTATTGTCACCCTTCATTACATTAAGCAAAGGTAAATGCAGAAAGCACCTGAAGTCACAAATCCTAGGGACTGAAAGATGGACTCTGATTGTGTGTATATAGATGTATTCCTGCTTATTTGTGTTTATTGCCAGTACATATAGGTACTGTTGATTTATGTTCTATTTGTATAAATGGGTTTATACAGGGGGTTTATGTTATGTTATTGTTGTTAAGTGTACGCCACTTCTACTGTTGCCTGATCGGGTTGATTGAAAGACCGGTCTAATTAGTAATTGCTTCCAGCTGGTCTCCTTTCAACCTTATTTAGTGCTCAGTGAAGCAGAGAGTGGTGCGAAGGTTGTAGGCCCGGTGTCGGAGGACGGTTTGGGTGTTTGTAGTGTGGTGTTGTCTGAGAAGTGTAAGCATGAGTGTGTGGTTGGTAAGGATTCACTGGTGGTGGGCAGGGATGAGTTTTTGGCGTTTCTGTGTAGTGTGGTGAATGTGTGTAGTCAGGTTAAGGGACTGAATGCGAGGATTGATGTCGTGGTGGGTGCTGCTAGGGAGTTTATGGGTATTGTTGACGTCATGGGGGAGATGGTGCACGAGCTGATGAAAGGTAAGGGGGAGGGTTGGTAGTGGGGTGTGGGGGTAGGGGGCTGTATTTTAATTCCTAGGGTTGTGGGGTGTGGTGGGTGGTGTTGAATTGGGTGGGCCGTGACCGGCCTCACACTCCGGTACAGTTGGTGGCGGTAGATGCACCTATAGTTGGTTGCGATCCACCAGTAATCCAAAGAAGAAGAAGAAGAAGAGTGGTGCGAATCATTAATATATTGTCATAGTGGTGTGCTGACGTCCAGAGGAACGGTACTGGGATTATGAGTTGTGAAAAGAGAGTAGTTTTATTTGAGTATCTTAGAGTACGCTCTGAATACAGTATATATTTATCGCGTCCACGCCACGTTAGAGTGTGTTTAATTGTATATTTATATAATGGTTGTGCTTCTCACAATTTGTGTCTCCTGCAACCAAGTTTTCCCATTGTACTTGTTTTCCGGATTATTTGTCAGTAAAATCTTCAAACCAACCACCTCCCTTTGGTCTCCCTCTCTCCTCACACCCTAAATCGTGACACCTGAAACAGTCTTGGTTTTGCCTCTAATATATTGGGGAATGTGCTTTGTGGAATTAATTTTTTTTAAAGTAATTATTTTGTATCCGTTACCTAATCTGTATTGGTCAACAACCATTTGTCTTCTTTTAGCTGAAAGCTCTTTGCTTTTACCCTTGGTGATGGATGACAAAGGGATTTCACATGGATTTTAAATGTGGAACCTATTTTTATACCCAAGGATTCCCAACAGAAGATTGCCCAAAGCATCACACTGCCTCCACCGGCTTGCCTTCTTCACATAGTGCATTCTGGTGCCATGTGTCCCCAGGCAAGCGACCCAAGCACACTCAAATATGATTTATCAGACCAGGCCACCTATTTCCATTGCTTCGTGGTCCAGTTCTGATGCTCACGTGCCCATTGTACTGGACAGGTGTCAGCATGGGCACCCTGACTGGTCTGCAGCTACGCAGCCCCTTATGCAACAAACTGGGATGCATTCTGTGTTCTGACACCTTCCTGTCAGAACCATCATTAACTGTTTCAGCAATTTGAGCTACGGTACTGTAGCTCATCTGTTGGATCAGACCCCATGGGCCAGCATTCTCTCCCCACATGCATCAATGAGCATTGGCCGATTGGCCCTGTTGCCGGTTCACCGCTTTTCATTCCTTGGACCACTTTTGATTCTGACCACTGCATAACGGGAACACCCCACAAGAGCTGTAGTTTTGGAGATGAGCTGCCCCAGTCATCTAGCCATCACAGCTTCGCCCTTGTCAAAGTTGCTCAAATCCTTAGCCTGCCCATTTTTCCTGCTTCTAACACATCAACGTTGAGGATCATCAGTGTTATTCACTTCACCTGTCAATGGTCATAAGGTTATGGCTGATTGGTGTAGATATGCATTCATTAGGGAATACTTTTTTAAACCTATGTTTAGTAAAAATAAACTACTCAAATGAATATCATGTTTGAGAAAACATTGTGATGAAATTAAACTTTTCTGCTCCACTCAGTTTGAGTTCAAAATATGCACCATTTGTGTTTTATTTCTTTTTTGCATTAGCTTTTGTTCAATTTCATGAACGGTACCAATATTTGTTGATGAAGGATGGGTGTGAATTCAAATATACATACCTCTTCCATTCATTCACCATCCCAGGGTGTTATTTATTACTACTTGTTACCACAATAACAGAAAATCGTTTATGAACACAGTAAATATCCGTAAACACACAGAGCTGATATTAATTTTTAATGGACATCTACTGTGTTTATAAATAATTTTCTGTTATTGTCTTGAAGGAAATGTCTGTAAAATAATTGAATAAGTACTGACAACAAATTACCAGTACTTTTTACAGTTTTTTCACGGATATTTTTTACATTGCAGTGTTCTCCATACCAACACTATAAAAAATGTTCTTTAAAAAAACGCGTCAAAAGTACTGGTAACAAATATACCAGTACTTTTTCCTATTATTTTACCTACATTTCCTTCAAGACAATAACATAAAATACTTTATAAACACAGTAAATATCTGTGAATACACAGAGCGGATATTACTTTGTAACGGACATCTACTGTGTTTATAAAGTATTTTCTGATATTGTCTTGAATGTAAGAAACATTTTTGAAAAAGTACTGGCAAAAACTTACCATTACTTTTTACTGTTTTTTCACAGATTTATTTTACAGTATAGACAATCACAGAGAATTAGTGAGTCGTTTAATATATTACACTATGGGTTTTAATGGTATAAATAACCTAATAATTTCTATCGTATACATTTGACTAGGTAATCAGTGTCAAATGTGGGTTATAAAAGCAGCCTTTTATGTTGCTGGGACAGAGTACCAATACATCAAGTTAGTACAGCAATAATGTTCCATTGCAAATAAGGTTGCATGGCAACACATAATGAACTGTTTATAAGAATTTGTAAATAAATAATAACTGGAAAAATATATTGTCTCAATGATACTAAGTTTAATTTTTAAGTTTCATATTTCATTTTTTTACCACATCACACAATCGTCTACACACACAATTTGCAAATGATTTAAAGACTTAATAAGGTGTGTATAACCCATTTCAAATCTTCATTATGAAGTATTACTTTATTACCTGTGTCTGAATCAATGGCAATATGTGTAGCCTGCACAGTGCACTATTCTCATTATCAATCGAAGTGTACACTTACAGGTGATGACTGAGGACAGTGTGACCTTACAGCTCTTTCCATTTCATTTGTTATTTCCATTGTCATTTGTCAAGTGTAACTCAAATTTAGCCCAGAAACGATGACATTAGATCTGTTTTTCTCTCAGCTCCCCCACTACAGAACATACATAGTTGGTGAGAAAGGCAGGCCGGGGCAACCCGTCACCATGACCCGGCTCTCCCTCTACCATCATTAGACTCAATCTCTAACCCAAGGGAGCATGTTTCACAGTATCCTGCCAAAGGAAAACACAGCCCTGTAAAATCCCCTTTGTGTGTGCACGTGTGTGTGTGTCTGTGTGTGTGCGTGTCTGTGCGTGTGTGCGTGCGTGTGTGTTTCGAGGCCTGTGGGGAGCCCAGCTGGAGGAAGAGAGGTGAATGACACAATGTTTACCGTGACACAGTGAGGTCATGTGTGTGGTGTCAGTCACTCACACTGGATGTGTGTGTGCACGTGTGTGTGTGTATGTGTGCGCATGTGTGTGTGCGTGCGTGTGTGAGAGAGAGAGAATTATGCAAATTACTGTGTGGTTGTTCAACGGACGGCTTGGGAATCCATTGACACAACATACCCCTCCAATGTTTCTTATCAGATTGGTCTAACAACTATTCATGGAAAACTGCTCTGCCAAATAAGAGCAACACATATAATCATACACACAGGGAGACATTTTTTCCCTGATAAAGAGGTGAAAGAATGGGACCTGTTCTTTGTAACTAGCTAACAAAGCCACTATGGGAATTCATTGATAGCATGATAAACTATCCAGGCCGTCTCTTTCCAAATGACTTGGGTTCTATTGATGCCTCCTCCAATACGCCTCTCACTGCATCACAACAGTCATGTGACCCTTATGAAACACAAACCAGGGCAGGGACGGAATTAGTACCAAAGCATATGTTCTTCTATCCAAAACTCTGCTCCCCTCCCTGCGTTTACCTTAAACAGCACTTCTCAGATTGCCTCTTTAATCCCCATTGACTGTTCACCACAGTGAGTGGCATTAGGCTTCCACGGGAGATTAGCTAAACAAATACACCACCTTAAACTAAAGCTGTGTTTAAAGAGAGTTAAAGACTCATAAAGTATGTGCTTTCAAGACATTCAATACTAAACAACCAATCCCAATTGTTGAAAAAGTAGGATAATTCAAAACATGCAATGGGTTTTAACTTGTTAGTGAATGGGAATATAACTATCTTAGTTTTGTGTCAGCTATGATGAATCAGATATAGGGTCAGTTTTGTTGAAACAGTATATGTCCTAATTAGAAAATGTAATGTTTGCTATTTCTCAAAGTTTTACAACACCTTCCTCTATATGGTAATGCTGACTCCCAAGAATTACCTTTTCATATACTGTAGATTATTAAGTCTTTCATCTGGCAAGCTGTTTCTTGTCAGGGCATTAATGAAACTATCCTAAGGCCATAACAGAACACTGTATCTACTCTCTCCAATGAGGTCTGACTTGTTCGTGCTGCTGGGCTGATCATAGTATCCTCATCACTTCCTGTACTCCCATCCACCATATTGCTCCAGAAAATGAAAGGAAAAACGACATGTATTATCAGTTTAGTTATTATTTAAACTTTCCTAATTTGTATCTCACAAGTTATCCCATGCTTTCATTGCATCTAAATCTTAAAACAAATTAGCATATTTTATATAATCACGCAATCTCCAGCCAGAGTGCCTCATATAGATAGACATGACGGATATTGATGAAAAAGACAGGGCTATCAGCTGATAAGTGTTTTTTTATTACTGCTGTAATATGATTGATGTAACCAGTCAGTACAATCTACTCAAATGTAATACTGCTTTACATTTACTCATTGTGATTTATCATGAATTCTGTTAAATAACAAATTACCGGTATATAGTATCTCAATGATTTCTGCTGAAAAGACTGAAGTGATTATGTTATTGAAGTGTTATCAACATTTAATCAAATGATCAGCTTCAGTGAGAGTAATTTTATTGTTTAAATGAGGTACCTAGTCAAACACACACAACTGCTGATCTCAGGCCATGCATGTTTTGAGCCATGCAAATGTAAGTGCTTAACCTGGGCATGAGCTCACAGGAGTTAAGTATCGGCACCTACATGTTCCCTTAAAAAACAAGCTCAAGAACTGGTTTGTATACTGGGCAAGCACAGTCTCTACTACAGGGCGACTGCCAACTCTTTACAGGTCAGAGTTCAGAACAACAACAAACATATACCACCATTCCACATGACTCAAAGTGCAAAGACACCTATCTGTATTGTTACATGTACACGACTGGTTTGGTTCAAAATTCATGGAACATGTGTAAAAACAATGCAGTATGAAATGCTTAGATCGCCATTGTGCAGTGAAGCATCTTTAAAAACCCTTTAAATAACCAAATTAATACTGATTTTTCACCCTGCCTACATATTTGACCGGAGCACAAGGAATGTGTTTTCTGAGTGTGTTTTAAATGCCACCTTTGACTTGTCGACTTTATTGAAAAGTGTCGGTTTCATTCACACACAGAAATTCTCAGAAGAGGATCAGGTGTCTGTCGGAAGTAAAGCCAGACATTCTTTTTCTTCCAGTATTCCCTCCTATTCTCCCCTAGACCCTATAGCGCCTGGATCACGACCCTACACCACCTGATCCTCACTTCTCTCACTGGACAGAAGACGTGACCAGACGTCCCTTCAACACTAGTGGCCTCAGATAAATTTTTCAGCTTGCTTTGAGCAGTCTCATTTTACACATGCAGTTCATGAAAACTCCCTACAGTCTTGTTATGAACAAGTACCTGCTTCAATTTGAACCTATTCAGCTCAAAGGCCAATGAAACAAAACTCATTTCCAGACCATAGGGTTTAGAGGCGTTGTGAGTGTATGATGCATAATTAATCAGTTATTGAAGAAAAACAAACACAAAAGCTGCTAACAGGGTTAATTCCATATCTGGACAATTTTGTGCATTTATTTTAGAGCTGGAACAATGTCTGTTTGGTTCTATGCTTCAACCCCAGATAGTCTCTTCTCAATCTGACTGATGTATGGATCAGTTCAGCCTACTAGTGCATTAGGGTACCATGTATGCCATTTTAAAAACATTGCAAAATGTTACCTTCTTAAAACGAAGCCGATGTTAACCTGAGTTGTTAAACAATACTAATTTCACATAAAATGTGACCGATATGAAAGCAGTGTGTGCAATATGAATGGATGAAGGATAAGCTTATGTTGATTGGACATTGATAAAGGCTCTGACCCACTCTGAAACTAAAACGTCAGACTTCCACAGCTGTGACTGTTCCCTCCACTGTGTGATTCTGATTCTCGCCTTACGCCTCTGCAAAGATATGTGGAAATCTAGAAATCTGGTGAGAACTTCCCCCAACAAAATAGCTGACATTCCAATGTCAGCAGTCCTCAATTTCTTTACAATGACTTTAAACAGTACAGCTTACATGGTCACAAGCATTAATTACCTTGGACCAGGAAACATCTCTTATGATAACATGTCAAAACGAAAATAGTCGGCTGTAGCGGAGTGTTACCTTAACCAATTAAAGAACGCAATGCAGTGTCTCGCACAGCTCACATAAACATCAATACCCACAAATCCGTTATTCAAAATAAACTTGACGCTATGTTAATTTCTGCCTGTGGTTTTCATTCAAATAACCGAAAATGAAAAGGCTGCAACAAACTAAATT
>JACXGM010007608.1:0-10095 GCA_016801145.1 Umbra pygmaea
TCCTTGATAGTCTACTATATACACTAATGTTAAGATCCTTGATAGTCTACTATATACACTAATGTTAAGATCCTTGATAGTCTACTATATACACTAATGTTAAGATCCTTGATAGTCTACTATATACACTAATGTTAAGATCCTTGATAGTCTACTATATACACTAATGTTAAGATCCTTGATAGTCTACTATATACACGTTTGTGGACTAACCTCTTCAACTGAGACCACAGGATTTCTATTGGATTCAAGTCTGGAGACTTAGTTTCACGAATGTCGCCAAACATCTTGAGTCAACTGTAGCTATATACTAACCTGGGCCTCTGCGTGGTACAGTGTTCATGTCCTGGTTGTAGAATTAGGGGTGCAGAATGGGTCGGCTCAAATTGCTACAGCATTGCAAGGGTTGGACGGGTGGATATTCATAAGGGGGTGGAGAGTCGGACCTGTCAGGTCGCTCTCTAGGGACACTCGTGTAAGTTGGATGTATAGTTGATGAATGTGTATCCTCTCCACACGCGCATCAACTTACAATGCTGAACGAGCAATGTAAAGACCATCTTGGACCGGCGTGCTCGGAGAACCATCCTGGACTTGCTGTGGAGTCGCCAATGAGACAAGGTCACGGAATTGTACAAGACCAATTGGGAGGGGAGAAAAATCTGGGTGATCCAAATGATAAAAAAGAGATGCTAACATTGTTTCAAAGGTGTAAGTGGTGTATGTATACGCTTAAATACATTTATATTCTTCAGTCAACAAGTGACTTGTATAGCAGACAGCCAGAGTGACTGCTAAATTACTAAATGACTATGTTTTTTCTCACACCCACGCAGGTCATTTCTCAGCTCTGCATTACTTGAGCAATCAATCCAGTCTTTTTGAAAACAGAAAGCCATTTCCTGGCTCTCCAGCCCTCCTTAAACTGAATAAGTAAACCAGTAATAACAATGAACCAAAATAATTTCCTCCTAACAAGCTTTCCTGTTTTTCAGCAGGAAAATGCTCGGTTGTATCTGACATGATACGAGATCCCAGAAGGATGACCATTTAACAGCACATTTAAGTGCTTCATCTGGTCGATGTGTTCATCACTGGGGAGGGGCAATGGAGACTTAGAGAAGAATGGTTATATTGTCTTAAACCAGGAAAATTTATGAGACAACAGAGGAATTCCAAATATGTTTCTAACCAAGCCGTTTAAAGCTGACTATAGATACATACAATAGACAATTTTTGGCCACGTTAGACATTTCAGAATACTCTTCCATCTGCTCATCTCTTCAGAGGATCTAACAGGGCAATTACTCAATTACTGGCCTGTATGGTGTTTGGGCTAAATGCCTGGACCTGTTCTGAGAGTCATCTCTCCACCAGATATCAATGACATACGTTAATCTCCTTCCTTGAAGTGACTAGTTATTTATTAAAACTTGTAGAAAAAGGGGTTTGAGAGGATGCTGGTCCACAACAGAGGCATCAGATGGCTCAGTGGTTAAGGAGTCAGACTTGTGGTCGGAAGGTCGCCGGTTCAATTCCTGACTGTCGTTGTGTCCTTGAGCAAGGCACTTCACCCTACGTTGCTCTGGGGGATGTTACAGTACTTACTGTAAGTCGCTCTGGACAAGGACACCCAGCTAAATGACTAAAATGTTAATCACGTGTCTATACTGGAATTACCCACAGTAAAAAAAACACCAGCCATTTCTGTTGAAAGCCTGTTTTGTAATATGTGCTGAGTCAGAAAGCTGTACAAAACTTACCTTAGCCGGGTCAATCAGGTTTCCATATAACCCCCTGCGGTTTGGGATTGTGTTCCTTGGAATCCCTGCCCCTGAAGGAGCACACCTAAGGACACAAGATAAGCAGGAGCTAATTAACTTTAATGAATTTATAATGAGCAGTATGGTTAATTTGTCTGTATACAAAGTTTGTAGCTCATGAGTAAACCAAATATGGTCTTAACCAGTGCACCAGTCTCTGTGTTAGGACTTTCTCTAATCTTTCTCTTCCTTAATATCAACTTGGATCTTTACAAAGATAAATTGGTAACCTCTAAAGGGGAAGTTCACCCAGCTTTACATGCAGCCTTATTTTCACTGTGCATGTAGGAGATTTCCGATCCATTTCTGTAAGTTGGTTTTGTTTTTTATCATAGAGTAATAAATTAGTTTAAGCGACATTTTGCTGACTCTGAAATACTCTGTAATACTCCCATCCATATTATAGAATTGTTGTACCGTTATATCCATAATTGATTTTGTACAGTGGCTGCATTTTATTGTTTTACATGTTCCACTTCCCCTTGAATCCATATTAGCATATTTCAGCTGTTGTTGTTTTAAATTGCATCATTTAAACATTCATAGCTCCATTTGGAAACTACATTTAAAATGCATGATAAAGCATGATAGTTTGATGCAGTCGGTTTGGACCCATATATCATTTATTTGAACACATTTTCATGTTGCAGTCAATGGTAAGTGAGGAGTCAATACAATATTACAAACAGTTTTTTTTACCAATTAAAATAGATAACAGTTTAGCAGATCAACTACAAGCACAAAAATATTCAAATAATGCCACATCCAGGATAATAAAAGGTTTTGGCTGCTTACTACATGATACTAATCTGATATTTGGACATTTGCAAACTTATCTGTGTTGTTCTGAATAAAGTTAAAGTCACTGAATCAGAAAATATCAAAGCACACTGTGCTTCACATGGAACAATGTAAAATGTAAGCACAAATTTTAAGGGCTTTAAGAAATAAAAGACCGCATTCCCAGTCACTTTCCCAGTCCACAAAGGCAGTGGACAGTGTTATGAGGTATTATCTGAGGTATTATTATAAACCAGGCCTTGGACTGCAGCCTCTCTTTCTGACTACTACAGTCAACCCCTGTGAATATCCTATCCCTATCTGCAATTACAAAACAGCTCAGTGCTAAGCTTGGCAATCAGTCTCCCCCATCATCTAGACCCTGGGTTCTTCCTAGTTATCTATCTAAATTTATAATTAGCAACATAATCGACTATTTTCGTTTACTTTTACGTCTTTCCTAATAACAAAAACTAGAAGATAAAAGGAATATTATCATTTGAACAATAAATCAATGTTACAGCTGACAAAAAAATCTAAAATTTAAATCTATCAGATTTCCATTGATGAAATATCTTTTGATATTCAAGAATTCACCTTCTAAAAATTGAGTTAATTTTTTACACATAAACCCGAAGCAAAGGGCTAATTAGCATACTGTGTTGTTTTTAGTATTTATTGTAATGGAAGAGTGATTAGGCCTCATCACCTCAAAGTATAAATAACTGCTGCTTTCATGGAATCCCACACCATAAAGTGGCACTACAACATGCAGAATGTATTCTACATCTGGAAACAAGGTGGATCTCAACAACAACAATTAGCTTTCAAATGTAATTCATATCCTATAATTGGTTTTAATTGTTTCAAATTCCTAGAACAGAACATAACTGTTTTGGAAATTACTAAAAACATCTTTGACATTACTTACTGTAATGAATCCAAACAGTACATAACATATCATACTAATTTGTTACAGATTAATGTATACGTCCACTTTGTGAGTACGGGTTGAGCAATAGAGCTAGTAAGTTTCACTTCCTATTCCTCTTTTTATTTAAAGATATTTTTGGGGTATTTTTTATTACTGTTATTGACAGGACACAAGGAGGCAAAGGCTAGGGAGACAGGTACCGGTATATACAGGGAAACTGATTGGAAGGGCAGAAACAGTCGGCCTAGCAGGGGCTAAACCCTGTGGCCAGGGACTTACGTGCCCCCGAGAGAGACCACTATACTCATCTCTGTCACAGTTGCACTTAATATTTTTTTAAATAATAAAAAGCGTTTCAGATTGCACATTAATACCCTACACTATTCAGTGCTTGTTTTTCTATTTAAAAAAATATAAATCCCCAATTTTCTCCCTTCCTAATTCCCACTAAGCAGCTCCGCAACTACTTGTACAGATCTGTGGGATGTCGAGGGGCGTGCACATGGTTCATCCAGTCACATGTCGCCCAGCCGCCAATTCCTTTTGCACCGCTCATCCAACATGGAAGCCTTTAGTCGGATGATTACGTTCACCTACTGTACTTCCGCGATTGAATTTACTGGCACCCGATCTGGACAAAAGGATTGATAGTCATGTGGCAGGATAGATAACTGATTTATCTATCCCAAATCCCAGGCAGCGTAATGCCTGCCTCCTGCAGAAAACCCGGGGAAAGTCAGAGAACCCAAATTCAGGATCGAACCACTATCACAACGTAGTCTGTCCTGTAATGCAGCGACTTAGCCCACATGGACCCGTTTTGCTAACTGAACAGTCATTGAGTGTCCTGCAGTGTTGGAGTCGAGTCACCAACTGTCAGGGTCGAGTCGAGTCTCGAGTCCCCAGTGTTCGAGTCGAGTCCAAGTTGAGTCACCATATCCTGAGTTCCAGTCCGAGTCTCGAGTCCCCACTACAGTTGCATGTATCAATATTAATTCATTTGTTACAATAGTAGTGACAGATAGATTGAGAATGGCAGTTGCATTAAATTAGTGACATCAGCGAGTGTGTTGTCAAGCAAGGAGAGTGATCGTTAGCGCTGTCCGACTGAGAATTGCGTGTGGCTGTGAGGAAAAAGCGAGACGAGAAAGAGATTGCAAAGACGATATAAAGTGAGTTAACATTTAACAATAAAACAACAAGCTTCTCATGACATGGTGGCTTCAACTGTTGTTAATACTGTCGGTGAAGTAAAGGGTGATACCCACAAGAGAGATATAGAATAGGACACCCATCAAACAGCAAAAAAATTGTGACCACCTGTTTGACAGGTGGAACAGAGCCTTCCTATTGGTTGAGCTGATTTAAGCCCCACCCCTTTCCCCTCATGCATTTCTATTGGTTTGTTGTACGCTCCAAACTGTTAGAAAAACAATCATAGTAACAAAATGCCCCAAACTTTTGCTTGCCTCTAACTGGCTGAGTTATCTCCCAGCCCCAATAAAAAGATGTTCCTAACCACAGTGTTTTAAGGGACTCCCAAACCGTTTTTACGATCTCTAATAAATGTTGCGTGGAACAGGCAGGTTTCTGTGTTGAACATAAAAGGCTAGATCATTTTCATAAACTTTTCAGCTCTTTCAAAAATAGTAATTCAAAAGGGTAAGCTAAAGTATATTTGTAATGTTAAAAGATAAAGTGTGTCTCTTTCAGATGTTTATAAAATATTGTGTTGTATTCAAATCACTTAGGTTCGACCCCCCATAGATCTGAATCATTCTGTGTGTGTGTGTGTGTGTGTGTGTGTGTGCGTGCTTCAGATTTTCAGGTGGCACATAGATTCCCAAAATATCCAATATTTACCATAGACAATGTGTTCCTCTCAAAGACAGTGTTTTAAATTAAACCAATCCGTTCTTTTTTACAACCCCTAGTAAATGTTGCCTGGAACAGACAGGATTCTATGTTGAACATAAAAGAAACAGACAATTTTATCAACTTTTCAGCTCTTTCAAAAATAGTAACTCAACAGGTAAGCCAAAGTATGTATCTTTCAGATGTTCAGAAAACATTAGCATGCTGGCCCTATTGATAAAGTTCTCACAAATGGTTTTATGGTCCTGTCAAACCAAAACCCTGAATCCCCTGTGCTTGAGACAACAGCTCTACGAAACACATAGATGCAGCTTAGGTTGTAGGATAATTTCATGACCCTTTGACAGATACAGAGATTGTAGGGAACTGTAATATAGGCAAAGGCAATTGTACAGGTTTAGACAAACATTGAAGCAACATCCTTCAAAGCTAAATTTGTTTGTGCCATAGAGAGACTTGCACAAACACACACACAACATATGAGAGAAATAGGCCTTTTGTGTACACAGAAAAAGTCTTAGATCTTTCAGTTCAGCTCATGATAAATGGGGGCAAAACCAAAATTGTTGCGTTTATATTTTTGTTCAGTGTAATAACCACATATTAATTTAGTTTTGATAAGTAATTATTTGTTTTCATGTCACAACATGTAGATTTACCCAGGGGTGGACTGGGCTAGAAATTCTGCCCTGGCACTGTAGCTACACCGGCCCACATTAACCCGCCCACACTAACCCACCATATCCTTAGGCACACTAAATTGCTACGTCCACATAAAGAAGGTAGAGCTAATAAATACTATAAACACTACAGAGTGTTTTAAAGGTAACACGATTGGTTATGTTTCTGTCACTGTACAAATAATACTAGAGTTAGAGTACTGTTACTGATTGGCAGGGTTATGCCAGATGCCAATAACGAAAATTGTTTTTACAATCTATTACATAAACATTTCATCTACAAGTGACTGGAAAACAATCTTGTTTTATCCATTTTAAAGAACATACAACTCTGGAAAAAATAAGAGACCACTGCAGGTCATTGAAAACCTCTAGAATGTGATCAAGAAGATGGTCACAAGCCATAAAACAAATGCAAGCTGTTTAAATATTTACACCAGGAGGGGCATAAAGTTACCCAACATCAATCTGAAAGACTGGTGGACAGCATGCCACTTCAATCGTAATTCTTATGCAATTATTGTTAGTCAATCAAATATTGATTTCTGAACTCTTTCTAAGTAAAGGCTACTGTCCGCGACTTTCGTAATTTCATATTGTTTATATTATAGGCACAATCTAAGTAGAATCATTGTCTTACCACACTTAGCTTGAAACCCAACTCTTTCTCACCACTATGGTAGCTACTTCCTTACCTGGCATCAGGCAGGAAATCCCCCCCCAAAGTGTGTTACGTATGGAGCGCTAAAGTGGAGGAAGTACTGTTGCCAAAACTGTCAATCAAACCAGAGCTGTACAGTGATGTCTAATGAGGTTGCAGGGCAGGAAAAGAGAGAGAATACAAACTTAAAGTTTTTTAGAAACTCCGGTTACAGTGGTCCCATGTGGACAGTGAAAACTGAGCATGTGACGTCCGAGTGCGCGCTGTTATCTCTGTTTAACATCATTGTGCGCCACTATCTCCATTGTTTACATAAGGAGAGTTTGTGCAAAAAATAATACAATTTAAAAGAGTCTGTGCAATGGCTTTACGGTTAGGGTTATATCGTCACCTGTTGGTTTGGCATGTTCTTGACAGCACATGATCTGGCGTTTTTGCATTTTCATGTGGATAGAGATTTTTTTAACCGTGCTTGTGTGGATGAGATTTTTTTTTAAACGAATGAAGAAAAACTCTGTTTTCAAAAATACCTGTGTATGTGTGGAAGGGGCCTTAATAAACACATTTCCTTACGGCACTTTTAAACATTCTCCTTTCTAATTTAAGTAATCTACTACACAAGATAATTTACCAGCCACGGCAGTAGCTCGCTAGCATCTCAGCTCAGGTGAAAAGTCTGACGTTACTTTGACATGAGCAGCATCCCTTCCTTGTAGCGCTTACCTGTGTATAGTTTTTTTTACCTGAGTAATAGTATTCTGCTAGCAACACTTCAGATGTCATCATTTGTTTGTTATAATGAGTGACTGGTTAAGAGGACAGTGCGCTCTGTAATACTTGCACATGCAGATAATAGCACAACAAGCTCATTAACATTTAAGAACAGTGTCATAACCTGACAGATTATCTACCGTAGGTAAAAAGCAAATGCAATTAATGTCACTATAGATTAATAATGTCTAGATTTTTGTGTTTTTTAACATGTTTTCTTTGGCGAGGCGCCATTATTTCTTTCGTGGCACAGTGACACATGTACTGATACTGGCTATAGATATAGCCAACATACTGAGGGAGATGTTCACTAGACTAGTTCTTGCATTACTTTGCATGTAAAGAGGTCGAAAGAAAATAAAACGTATTCTAATAATGGCAGTCAGTGTACGCAGTCCAGTCAATACATGGTACCAGGGGTAAAATCTGAGAATAAGTGTAATGAATAATATTAGTCTGCCAGATGAGTTTAAATTAACGGACACTGTTCATGGTTTTTGGCTCTATTTGCTGGAGATAGGACTGGATGAACAACCGACGGAAGATAGCTCTGTTGCTAACTGTGGCTGGTCGTGCCAAGCTGGATGGTTAAAACAAGTTTGCCTTTCTAGAAGAGGAAAGATACAAGTTCTCTGCGGTGCTGAGCAAGTTTGAGTACTACTGTACACCAAGAAAAAAATAAAACCTGTGAACGATATGTCTTCAGGGATAGAACGCAAAAAGAGACAGAGTCAATAGAATTATATTTGACAGACCTGCATCTAAAGAGTCAATCCTGTGCGACACTGTGTGACTCCATGATGAGGGACCAGATCGTCATAGGAGTGCAGGACAAAAGAGTAAGATTACTGTTATTAAAAGAAACAGATCTTACCTTAGAAAAGGCGATTAATATTTGCCAGGCTGTTGATAGTACAAAGATACAGTCTTTTGACAATGAGTGTGAATCAGCCGCACTACATGCTGTGCAAAGCCACAATAGGAGGACAGATAAACGGCAGTCACAAAAACCCAAATGGAAACCACAGGGCAAAGATGTGTGGGAGATGTGGAGGTAAGCATGCCCAAAAAAGTGCCCAGCATATGGCAAAGACTGTTGGACGTGTGGGGGAAAAATCACTTTGCCAGGTTGTTTAACGAAGAAAAAGGTACAAAAGAGGAAAGTGACAGTGAGGACGGAAGAACCACTGTATGTGGAAGCAGTGACACTGACTGATAGGGATGACAACGAGGACAAATGGATAGCACCTTTGAGTGTGGATGGAGTAACAGTACCAATTAAAATTTACACTGGTGCACAGGTAAACGTCCTGCCAATGGAATGTATTAAGATAATGAACAAAAAGCCAAAAGTGAAACCTAAGAAACTGAACTCAGGCATTTAAGCTCCTCACCTTTCTGTGAAATTTACCTTTTTGAAACCGAAATGTGTCACCAACATGATTCGTGCAGATCTGATGAGAAAATATTTGGGGGGGTGTCGTGGCCCTGGCCAACACAGCATTTTACCCGTGCTTTGCAATTTTACAACTGGCTCTGGAACCAATCGTCACTCCTAATGCCTAAACCTCACAGCCAATCAGAGGCAGAGTGGGGAAAGGTTCTTTTCAAAGTCTGCAACACTGGGCAGTCCTTCGACAACTCATGTCCATTGGATGTGTGTTAGGTTTACAGTAAGTGATGCTTTTGACTTATAGAAAATCAAGTAGTTCAACACAGGTAATCCCATTTGTTTAATTGTTTTTTATGATGTATGCTACATAAAAAATGTATTTATGGTTAAAAGAACATGACATTGTTTACAAGAGCACATATTCTACATTGATCTAGCCTTTACATTTTGCTCTCAAAATGCACCAGATTGATGCATTTAACCTTAAAATTCACCAGATTTTCTTTTTAGGGGAGCATTCCCCGGACCCCCCTAGAGAGCCAGGGGTTTGCTGTATCCTTCTCACTTTTTTTACCCCTGACCTGTTTGCATGCCTGTGAACTTAACACCATTTAACAATCAACCAGTCCCATACAGGGATGTTTTCAGAACCACTCTTTCAGGAGAAGGACGCACTATAAATGCACTGTTTATCCTGGTCGAGGAGGACAGACAGCCAATCTTAGGTCTAAAAGCAAGTGAAAAACGGGCTAATCAAGAGTTCATGCCATTGATGATATGCAAAAAGGACAGGCATGCAAATTCCACTGTAGAGATAGTGTGACAGTACAAGGATGGGAGTCGGCTGCATACAAAGACAGTACAAGATACAGCTGAAAGACAAGTGGTGTTAGCTTTTCAGCTTTCAAGCTTCACTCTGGCACCTTTAAAGAGCTGTTATAAAAATCAAAAAAGGGTCTACATTAAACAAAAATGACACCGCTGTCACCATTCCAAAGGGAGTTCATTTACTTTTTTTTGCCACATCGCAGATCACATATTTTCCTCATTTCGTGCAGCCCTGAAAGTAATAACAGTGACCTAATATATTGATATATTTCAATATCAATCGATCCAGCTTAACATTATTACTACATTGTGCTACGTTGACAAGTAGCTCATGCTAATGCTTGTTGCGG
>JACXGM010007608.1:10195-22665 GCA_016801145.1 Umbra pygmaea
TCTCTCTCTCTCTCTCTCTCTCTCTCTCTCTCTCTCTCTCTCTCTCTCTCTCTCTCTCTCACACACAGACACACACACACACTCAGAGTAGAAGAAGAAGTAAAAGTAGTTACCTAAAAAAGTACTTCAGTAGAAGTTGAAGTACCAATTCATTTTTTTAAATCCAGTTGAAGTACAAAATACACACTTTTATATTTACTTAAAGTACAAATGTACAAATATTCCCCTAAAACTTATGCATTCATCTGACAATGGTATACTCATGAGAAGAATCTGCACCTCAAAGAACAAGTAAAAGTAATACTTTAGGGTTTATTCTTTCAGTTTATGATATTTTCCCTGCAACCTTAATACAGTGCCTTTTGTTGAAAACTCAAATGCTTAAATGTTGAAACTGCTCAGAGGAATGCTCCAGAACCCTAAACAGCAAGAAATCATTGTGGCAGTAATTTTTGCAATCACTAACAACACCGCTCAGCTTGTTTGATAATTAATTCGTAAAGTAGTCCACCATAAATTTTAACACATTAGAATTTTGTTGCTGTAAAAAAATATTATAGACTTATTTTCTTTGAATTATTCCATATCTAACAACACTCCCATCTTTTTTGTTATTTTCACCAGTTGTCATTTTCTAAAAATAAATGCCCTTAAAGATATTGTTATTATTTGTATTTTGGGAA
The DNA here is from genome assembly GCA_016801145.1 of Umbra pygmaea. Lineage (NCBI taxonomy): Eukaryota > Metazoa > Chordata > Actinopteri > Esociformes > Umbridae > Umbra > Umbra pygmaea. The sequence goes on from JACXGM010007608.1 coordinate 10,879, forward strand.
AAATGTTGTCAGTAGTTTATGGAATAAAAAAATGTTTTTACCCAAGCACATACCTATCAATATAAATCCAAAGACACTGATAATTTTGCTGTGGTTTCTTTATTCTTTCCAGAGCTGCACATTATTTACCTGATTCAGCAATTGTAAACCCTGTATGAGTTATAGACAGGTGTTTTTTGGTAACACAGTATTTGGATAGTCAATCTTTAGGTGCTTTACGGACTATATACAGACTATCTGTAACATTTCAATTAATTATCTTCAACCAGTTACTCTAACCTTAAACATTATCGTAACCCTGACCATAACATTTTCCCTAACCCTTAACTTAACTCTAATTCTAAACCTAATCCTAACTTTAACCTTACCAATCATTTAATATTTTATTTGATTGTTTGTTATATTATACATATTGTACCTTTAGAGTATCTACCGATAGTAAGCTTGAGTATTCAAATTAAGTGAAACCGTTAACTTCAACTTTATCCCCACTAGAGTTAAGGGGGATATAGTCCACCAGGCACTATGCTGATATTTTGGCCTCTAAAAGGGTCATCCTTGTCTTACAGTAAAGTGCTATCTAGGTTTGGATTCAGAAGACCCTGGTCTACAAGATAAATAAATAAAATCCATTATTGAGACATTGCTTTTCATGCATGTTGTCATATAGGGCCAAAAGAAATACTAAAATATATGTTTAATGTTTGGTAGGAAATGTTGTCAAGCAAGGAGAACAAGCGGTAGCGCTGTCCAACTGAGAAGCGTGTGTGGTTGTGGGGAATAAGCAAGACGAAAAATAGATTTTTTTTTAGTAATTGTAACCTATTACACACATAAAAGTTGAAAGTAGTCAGAAACTTCATACAATGTCTGAGTCCCTTTTCATCACAACAAACGTGAGAAACCATGGAGAAAAGTTGGAACAGATTTGTTCGCGAGACATGGAATCCCAGTGACTGTTGTGAGTGACAATGGACCACCATTCAGCAGTCAGGAGTACAGAGATTTTGCAGAGACATGGCTTTGAACATGTCACATCAAGTCCACGGTATCCGCAGTCAAACAGCTTGGCTGAAAAAGGAGTGCCGATTGTGAAACGACTACTAAAGAAAGCTGCGGATACTGAAGAAGATCCCTGTTTAGCCCTGCTAAATTACAGAGCATCAGCCCTTGAATGTGGACAACCTCCACCTACTCATGAACAGGAAGCTGAGAACACGGCTGCCCACGGCTGTGGTACGGGTAAGATGTCATGGACAATGGGGACCAGTTGCCATGGTAATCAAAGAGACAACACCAAGATCCTATGTTGTACTATGAGTATGGCAACACACTACCAATTAACCAACGCCACCTGCTGAAAGTGCCACAAACTGGTCTTGAAGGGACAGAGATCGGTATCTCTGATGGACGGATAGAGCAAAATTGTGCCTTGTGAAAGTATTCGGCCCCCTTGAACTTTTCAAACTTTTGCCACATTTCAGGCTTCAAACACAAAAGATATGAAACTGTAATTTTTGTGAAGAATCAACAACAAGTGGGATACAATCATGACGTGGAAGAATGTTTTTTTAATATTTCAAACTTTTTTAACAAATAAAAAACGGACGAATTGGGCGAGCAAAATTGATCAGCCCCTTCACTTTCAGTGCAGCAAACTCTCTCCAGAAGTTTAGAGAGGATCTCTGAATGATCTAATGTTGACGTAAATGACTAATGATGATAAATAGAATCCACCTGTGTGTAATCAAGTCTCCGTATAAATGCACCTGCTCTGTGATAGTCTCAGAGGTCCGTTGAAAGCACAGAGAGCATCATGAAGAACAAGGAACACACCAGGCAGGTCCGAGATACTGTTGTGGAGAAGTTTAAAGATGGATTTGGATACAGAAAGATTTCCCAAGCTTTAAACATCCCAATGAGCACTGTGCAAGCGATAGTATTGAAATGGAAGGAGTAACAGACCACTGCAAATCTACCAAGACCCGGCCGTCCCTCTAAACTTTCAGCTCATACAAGGAGAAGACTGATCAGAGATGCACCCAAGAGGCCCATGATCACTCTGGATGAACTGCAGAGATCTACAGCTGAGGTGGGCGAGTCTGTCCATAGGACAACAATCAGTTGTATACTGCACAAATCTGGCCTTTATGGAAGAGTGGCAAGAAGAAAGCCATTTCTGAAAGATATCCATAAAAAAGTGTTGTTTAAAGTCTGCCACAAGCCACCTGGGAGACACACCAAACATGTGGATAAAGGTGCTCTGGCAGATGAAACCAAAATGGAACTTTTTGGCAACAATGCAAAACGTTATGTTTTGCGTAAAAGCAACACAGCTCATTACCCTGAACACACCATCCCCAAAGTCAAACATGGTGGTGGCAGCATCATGGTTTGGGCCTGCTTCTCTTCAGTAGGGACAGGGAAGATCGCTAAAATTGATGGGAAGATGGATGGAGCCAAATACAGGACTATTCTGGAAGAAAACCTGATGGAGTCTGCAAACGACCTGAGACTGGGACAGAGATTTGTCTTCCAACAAAACATAAAGCAAAATCTTATGGTTCACAAATATACATATCCAGGTGTTAGAATGGCCAAGTCAAAGTCCAGACCTGAATCCAATCAAAAATCTGTGGAAAGAACTGAAAACTGCTGTTCACAAACGCTCTCCATCCAACCTCGCTGAGCTCGAGCTGTTTTGCAAGGAGGAATGGGCAAAAATTTCAGTCTCTCGATGTGCTAAACTGATAGAGACATACCCCAAGCGACTTACAGCTGTAATCGCAGCAAAAAGTGGCGCTACAAAGTATTAACTTAAGGGGGCTGAATAATTTTGCACGCCCAATTTTTCAGTTCTTTATTTGTTACAAAAGTTTGAAATATCCAATAAATTTATTTTCCACTTCATGATTGTGTCCCACTTGTTGTTGATTCTTCACAAAAAATTACAGTTTAATATCTTTATTTTTGAAGCCTGAAATGTGGCAAAAGGTTGAAAAGTTAAAGGGGGCCAAATACTTTCGTATATATATACACCTGGATCTACAACTGCAGAACCACCCGGGTCCACAGCTGCAGCGCAAACTGGGTAGACAGCCGCAGCGCCAACCACGTCGACAGTCACAGCGCCAACCGGTTCTACAATTGCAGCACTACCCGGGTCTTTTACTGCAGCACCACTCGGGTCTACAAATGCAGCAACACAAGGGTCTAGTGGGATACCTGATCCACTGGCAGATCCTCCTCCTTCACAGGTGCCTGATGGAGCACTACAGTGGCTTGTGGGAGTCCGTCCTCTCCCCGGGATGGTGGGTCTGCCCTCCTGCCCTGCTTGCTTGTGCGTCTTGGTGGTGCGCCCCTCCGGACTTCGGCCTCTTGCTGCTGGAGCCACGCCTTTGGGGGGGGAGTGATTCATAGGGACTGGTTGAGAGCCGTGGCATAAAACTGATTTGATGAGGGTTTTTAAGTTTGACATTTTAGATTGTAATGTTTTGGCGCACCGCTTTCTGGACACCATGTTATGTAGCCAGGTATTCTGGGTAGGGGATCAATACGCATGAGAGTAGTGGGTTAGATGATTACCTATACACCTGTTAGGGTATAGCAATTAGTATGGCTATATAATCTTTGGTGTCCGAGAAGGCGGTGTGCATTGTTAAAGGTTTGCACCTCTGTTATATTGGATGGTTGTTCATGTAAGTTCATGTTAAATTTGGAGTGAAGCTGATGGACATTCCATTACTGTAAATGCATTCACCACTATATTTGTCATAAGTAATGTCTATGATATGGTTGAGCCAGTCATACGCTCTGTATATTAGCTGCATCTATGCCGCGTGAGAGCATAGTATAGCTTGAAATATATTTGTTGTGAAGTTCCTATATCGTGTTCGTCAGCTGTCACTGAACACTACATGTACGGTCCTTACTGTCGAGTGTTTAAAAATAAAGAAAAACACCACTTCCTGCACTTGGTCTCGGTCTCTTCCAACATGCCTTGTGGCAGAATGACGCACCTACAAGGAGACCAGCTGGAGAACTTTTAGACACTCCTGCTATCTGCCCACAGAAAGAGGAGCTTCTGAAACACTGTAATTTAGAGTGACAAGACCAAAATAGAGCTTTATGGTCACAACCATAAGCACTATGTTTGGAGAGGGGTCAACAAGGCCTATAGTGAAAAGAACACCATTCTCACTGTGAAGTATGGTGGTGGCTCACTGATGTTTTGGGGGGGGGGGGGGGGGAGTTCTAAAAGCACAGGGAACCTTGTAAAAATTGATGGCAATATGAATGCAGCATGTTATCAGACAATACTGGCAGACAATTTGCATTCTTCTGCACGAAAGCTGCACATGGGATGCTCTTGGACATTCGAGCAAAACAATAACCCTAAGCACATGGCCAAGTTGACCCTCCAGTGGTTACAGCAGAAAAAGGTGAAGGTTCTGGAGTGGCCATCACAGTCTCCTGACCTTAATATCACAAGCCACTCTGGGGAAATCTCAAATTTGCGGTTCATGTGAGATGACCAAAGACTTTGCATGACCTGGAGGCATTTTGCTAAGACGACTGGGCAGCTATACGACTTGCAAGAATACGGGGCCTCATGGACAACTATCCCAAATGACTGCACACTGTCGTTGATGCTAAAGGGGAAAATAAACCATATCGAACACTGAAAGTATGCAGACTTTTCAACAGGGGTCATTTCATTGTTATCTTTGCTGCCATGTTTTGTTTTATGATTGTGCCATACTGTTATGACTTACAGTTGAATATGACTCCCATGAGACACTTTTGAGCACAACTGTATATATAATATAGGTTAAGAAGACCTACCCCAATTTAAACATTCCATACAGCACTCCTGAAGCTTACTTTACCATATCACATATTAAGCCTACTCGGGTGTTACAATTTTAAACAGCATATGTGACAAGGGGGCTTTTGGGTAAAAATAAGACACATTGTAATGAAATCACATTCATTTTGAGATGAAAAAAACATATGATCTGGCTAATTAATTAAATTAGCAATAATGCCTCATCTGTCACTCCTCCTTGAGTAGAGGAGCACATATATCATGGCCAATAAGTCAGACACGTCTTGATCCTCTTTCACCACATTAATTAAATTACACACTAACACAGATGAGGGCAGACACCCAGTTGACACAATCACACCAAAGCGCGAACACACACACATAATGCAACCTACACAGAAAAGCATGCATGCAAATTAGAAAACATGTGCACACAAAACTGCAACATAAATGTCCCCACACTGGTCTAGATGCCAAATGCACTATGAGTAATCAATGTGAATAAAAACCTTATAAAGACCCAATGTGGCAGGTAGCATAACTGACTTTCCAGAAAACATAAACACGTGTTGATTTATTCATCTGAAACTGCAGATGGCTTTCATGCAGCACCTTTATGCGCAGCATACAAACAAGGCACACAGAGTAAATATCTGAAGCGAGTGGAATGCCTCACATCACTGCTATTCTGTGTTGTATACCTGTATACTAAAGGCATAGTACACCCAAATTACATTTTGGTTTCCTTACCCTGTGTATACAAAACCCTTGTTTTTACAGGAATCCATGCATCAATCAATGTGTTACAAAACCCATCTAGGTCCGGGTTCAGATATTAGCACTTTTTATGCTTATATCCAAAGCAACATAATGTAGGTGATTGGTTTTGAAACTCAACTACAGTATGTCTCTTTTTATATAACATGAAGCGTGAGGAATGATAATATTGGTACAATGATTTGAATGGTACTTCTTCTACAAATGTGAAAATGTCATCACATTTAGAAACCGTGACAGAGAAATAAAACAATGGTATTTATCATGATACCTTGTCCATAGGTTGCTTAAACAACAAGCACACCAATGTGTCATTTTACAATTTGGGTGAACTAACCCTTTAACAGATTGCTAGATTGACTTTATGCTGACCATAAAACACAGGGGAGCCTAAACAAAAGGAAGACACAGTTATCATCTTTTAGATAACTTTAGTATAATTGGATCTGCCTATTATTAACAAAATCCAAACAATCACAAAGGAAATGTGCCTGATTCAGGGTTCTTCTGAAGCAGAATTGGCGCTTGATGTTGCTAAGCCTGCACTTTCAAGTGCATTTTTTATTGAAAGACAAGAGTGCAATTAAGTCAGTATGCATGTTCTTTACTCCGTTTATGGCCATGTGTGGACCAGCATTATGCTCAGAAGTTGTCAGGACATTTTGCATGGTGCTGCTGGTGATGGGCTGAAAGTTCAGAACCCTGGACAGTGCTCTGGAAAACTGTTGAACACTTCTCTCCCTCCCTCCTTCTCCCTCTCCCTCTCTCTTCCTCTGCCTCTTGCTCTCTCTCTCTCTCTCTCTGCCTCTCCCTCTCGCTCGCTCTCTCTCTCTCGCTCTGCAGCCTCACCCCATGAACTCCAGATTTGACATACCCAGCTGGTATCGAACATTAAATCAAACAGAATTGTTTTTGGCTAAGAGGCCAAAGCACTCTCCATAATTCAATGTCCATTGTCCATGAACACATACACAATAACCATCATTGGGTGGCATAATGTAGAGCAATTGATAATTACACAATTCCCTAAATGACACTAGTTTGTTTAACAGTGCATGCATTCTTCAAGTTCAAATGTTTTCTTATAATGTTCAAATGAAGTAGCAGCTAACATGTATTTTATTGTAACAAGATATGATGTCGACTCATTCGCTTTAGTCTCCATCACAAAACCTGACCGACCTGTCACGTGCCACATTGAAACATTTTCAGCCCAGAATAATAATAATAATGAATAGAAATGTGTGAAAATGACTGCATTCAAACCAAATATCTAGCTAACGTTGTTTTAACGTTATTAACGGTGAAAATTCCATCTCTCTTATGTTAGCATGCTCAATGAAAAGTATTACCATTACGTCTCAGCCTTGATATTGGATAGCCTTGAGTAGCATTGATACGTAATGATACGGTACTACATGTATTGGGTTTTGGGACAGCGATTGATTAAACCTAATTAAAAATGCTTATTCACTAAAGCAAATGGCTAGGCTTTGTTTAAAACGAAAGCATGTGTTTCGCATCTGGATCTGGGAAATTTGTATGTAATAGTAAACACAGGAGCTATATTCAAATACGATTTAGGCTAAATTGAAAAAACCAGTAGCAAAAGCAGGATAGGAAAGTCTCACTACCGCAGGTACTGTAGCAGCGCAGGATGGGTTGCGTATAGCCTACCAGTCAAACAATGCTCTTAGGCAATTCTGTTGTTGCTTTATCTTCTGAAACAAACTACAAAATTGTGAGCGCGCATATAAATTCATAACATACCAGAGAACGAAATGCGATGTTTCCAACTCCACTGATGTTATCTTAAATATGAAATATGTTTATTTCAGTAGCTATACAGGTCGGTATACTCTGCTCCGTCAACTGACAGCGAAGGCTTGCGTTGTGTGTTGTGTTGCACATAAAGCGCGGGGGGCAGAGGCGACAGATGGGGGATGGTCAACGAAGACTGATGTTACGGTTTAGAAATAAATATCAGAATCGAAATACCGCTGGCTCAATCACAAGATCTAAAATGACTTGAAACATACTGTGAAATAAAAAAAGGAAAAATCGGATTTCCACAATTACGCTTGTATATTCGGGATGAAATGCAATTTGTAATCACACACAGTGTAATGCAAATTTGAGTTCATCTGAATTTCTTGTTGAATATAGTTGTACCCAAAGGCAGAACAGCTATTTAAGAAGATGGCAATGATAAATAGCTAATAATATACCGGTTTACCTTTAATTCAATTTGGCCAGTTGCACCTTTACCTCCAGCTCGTTAGGTGGCGCTAAAGTTGCTAGTCCAAAATGTTCGCATAGATTGTCTTGAACAGCATCCGTCTTTCCTTCCGGCTCCGGTCCCATAAGCAAGTGGAAAGGTAAGCCAATACTGGGCAAATGCAATCGTAAAAAATCTTAAACATCTTACTTTGTAATAAACATTTACTTCCATTTTCAGATAGATGTGTGTCTGAGGATTCTAAATAAGTACAAATTTCCCCCCAAAACCTGATATTATTCGAAACGTAGGCTGATATACTCAAATGATGTCTAGATGGATACCCGAGCTGCTCTGTTAATTTCCTCGTATGACTGCTTTTTGTAGTCAACACTGTTACGCTACCTAGTATTAAATACGACCTTTTCGGTTGCAGCGATGAAAACCGATCGTTTTCTGTAAAAATTAAACTCGGTTGACCAAGTTTAAACGTTTGTGTTATCACATTAATTTGACATTTGACCCATAGTTGTCCTGACCCACGGCTAGTTACCGGTTGTGCTGATCTTACAGTACCTAAATCAAGGGCTCTCAATTTTGGATAAGCTGCATTTCCATCTTGTGCGACAATCTCGGCCAGTATCTGTGGATAGGTAGGCGAACCTGTTGATTTTTTGCCTAATATTTCTGTCATTTTTGTATACAGATGCTGATGCCCAAGAAGAACCGCGTTGCCATCTATGAGCTCCTCTTCAAAGAGGGCGTCATGGTGGCCAAAAAGGATGTGCATCTGGCCAAGCACCCTGAACTTGCTGACAAGAACGTGCCCAATCTTCATGTGATGAAAGCTATGATGGTAACATCAACTTGGGGGGAGATCATATTGAACTTACAGCTTTATATGTAAACTTAAAGGCAGAGTTTAGTGCTTGTCAAGTTTCATGCACAGACAATGTGTCTTTGGTCACATGTGAATTTGGTCTTGGTATGACATGACAAACTGGGTTGTACATTTGATGTCATTAATATGTTAAAGGTACTTTTTTAGGGTAAAGAACGATGTAATGATGAGAAAATCCAGTTGTGCACAAGTTTATGGGTAATGTTTCTTTACTGCGGTCTCAGATTTCTGGCTGGAAAATGTACTGTGTGTTTTTATTTCAGACTTTGAAGTCTCTTGGGTATGTAAAGGAGCAATTTGCCTGGCGTCACTTCTACTGGTACCTCACTAATGAAGGTATCCAGTACCTGAGAGACTTCCTGCACCTTCCACCTGAGATTGTTCCCGCCACCCTGCGTCGCCAGATGCGCCCTGAGACGGCAAGACCCAGACCTAAGGGTATGTCCACTGAGTATTACTGATGGTCTAAAATCAGGTTCACTTTAAACCAGTGTTTCTCAAACTTTTTCTGCCATTCCCCACATTGGAGGTAGGAAAGGGTTCCGAGCCCCATCTGTCCGCACTTGCCCCAACAAAATGGTAAAAAAAACTAGGCTTTAAGTTTAACTGTTAAAATTCATTTTATTAACATCATATTTTAAAAACATAACTTCAAATAACATATAGTTATAAACTTTGAAACTGAGAAAATAAAAGCTATATTATCACTTTGCATGACAAAAGATTTTGTTTAAAGTACCGTATTTTAGTGAATATACCGCACGCGATATGCACGTATTTAGAAATGGTGCACTATCGGAGGTGCCCGGTATACCATTTTTTACAGACAATAACTACGGTCATTATTTTTGTTCTGTACTGTTATAGACCGGCTATTCCTAAAGTGGGATACGAAATAAATTGTATTCTATGTAGTATATCCTATATGGAATGGCAAATGTATTCTCTTCAGAGATTCTCTTATCAGATCCAAATTTAAAATATACAGCAGAGATATCTAGAAAGGATATCGACTTTTAAGACATTATCCTTTATAAAAACGTTGATATTTTGGAAACTATATCATCTAGGCTACCTCAAGTCGCAGAGTATAACACACTTTTTTATGCGCAGACAGTAATAATCATAGACACCTCATACAGAATATAGCTACCAGTTGGTCAAATCCTTAGACTTACAACGTAAATACCGTTACGAATACTAAAGTGTTTTATTATTCGAAAACTAATACAAAATTATTATAACTGTAGCATGGTATTCACCCGCCCATTATTATTCTTACGATGAAAGATTTGCTATATGCACAGCAGACTTTGTTTTTAACATAAAATATACATGTAGTTGTTTTAGAGACAGAGAAGATAATCATTTAAACTACTGTCACTTCAGTATAAGCGTGTAAATTGAATTATTATAGAAACCATCAGAATTCGAACAGTAGGAACTAACAAACTATCGGTTGTATGCTTTCACTGAAGACAGAAAGCTCAACTGCAGTATCCATTTTCTGCTTGAAATTCAATTGCTCAAAATTTAATAGACAACTTTCTGTAGTATATGCCAGTTTCTGCACATATTTTGGCTCGTTCCGGGGCATTCCTTCTGCTGTATTCTAAAGTACCTACACCCGCGTTTTGTCCGGGGCGTTCCTGTGGAGTCGCTCGTCATCTCAATAAAATTGTCCTCTTCTGTAGAGGATTATCGCGTATGAGCAGTGGACAGTATTACTTTTTTAAAAACGAGTGCTTTTTATACTTTGTAATGTCACATTTTTCAATATTTGCATTGTTTTCTTTTTGTAATATCAATTGTATCATCCAGTTGTTTTGAGACACTTCCTCCCTTGCCAGCCTACATTCGCATAATAGCTTTGGTTATGATGGAAACGTTTTAAAAATTGTGATTGGCTTATTTTATCCTGCCATCGAGCCACAGAATGCCCTAATGACTCGCAAGCATTTTTTACAGTCTATGCTCGCGAGCCTAGAGGTTCCCGACCGCTGTTGTAAGCAGACAGTTTGGTCACATTATATGGGATAACTGATATTAACGTATTGTATTTTGTTTTAACAATGAGCAAAGCAATTACAACAAAAATAAAAAAAATAGAAGCAGCAGTGTCAGAATGAGCCACCCAATAGCAACGTGTCATGGCAACAGCACTGACACGGAAAAACTGAACGTGAATTTTTTGACTTTTAAGCACATTATTACTGTTTTGTACAAGTTTTCATATTAGTTATATTTCAAATTCTGTTTTAAGGATTACATTTAAATCTGTCGTTTTATTGAGTATTGTGTCAATAAATAAAGGAATTAATAGAGATGGGCACAAAATGACAGAATTTCCTCACATTTGTTGCGCCCCACTTGTCATGTCTCTATTTCCACAGTTTGAGTAACGCTGCTTTAAAGCCTGCCAACCCAAAAGGAGTATTGCATATATTAATCACTCTGTTTTATTATGACATTGTTGTCTGAAGAATGATTATAAGAATATAATAATGTCCCAAGCTTGACAGCATCTAAAACCTGTTTCTATACCATTTTAAGTAGGGGTGCAACGGATCATGAAACTCACGGATTGGATCGGTTTTCGGATCAGAGTCACCGATCGGATCATTTTTCGGATCAGCAAAATAAAAAATATATAAAATAATTGGTATTTGGGTTAGTTGTTTTTATAATATTCAGTGGTTATGATGAGCAATATGAAAGAGAAATTTGGTTAATATTGATCGTTGTTTAGGTACATTAAATCACCTTAAGCCTTTTCCTCGCCATAGGAGCCAATGAAGAAAACTTTAAGGTGAAATTATATAATCGTCTTCTAATTATATAATCGTTGGATTTCGGTTAGTTATATTGACAGGCTTAAGTGTTCATAACAAGAAATGGCCATGAAAAAATTTGGTGATGATTGACCATTGTTTAGGTACATTAAAACCACGTTAAGTTTTTTCACATTAAGCCTTTTAGTAGGCTATGTCCCGTATGCGATGGGATGTCGTAACGTGGCTCAAACACTTTCAGCATGTTTAAAGTCCTCATTTTGCACAACCA
>JACXGM010007609.1:0-11202 GCA_016801145.1 Umbra pygmaea
AAGAGGACTGGCCACCCCTTTGAGTCTGGCCTCTCTCTAGGTTTCTTCCTATGTCCCTCCTACTAGGGAGTTTTTCCTAGCCACTGTGCATCACTTGTGTTGCTTGCTTTTGGGGGTCTCGGGCCGGGTGTCTGTCAAAGCACTTTGTGACAACTGCTGTTGTAAAAAGGGCTTTATAAAATAAATTTGATTGATTGATTGATTGATTGAGTGAAGTTTCTGTTTATATTTTTCCTCTCTGTGTTTGCCATGATTTCTCAATGAATATTAATTTTGGAGTGTTTCACTGACTATTTATGGCCAACTATGGGGGTGACATGAAGCCGCAAAAGCTGCGCCACATTTAGAGCTGATTGTGATGTATAAAGGGAAAACGGAGTAAGACGTGTGTGAGAAAAATACACAATCTTACTTCAAAATCTTTTGGCACCTCTAACGGATATCTCACCTCCCTCCAAAACATTAAAAAGTATGGGCTGTATTTGGTTGTGAGCTGCTTCTTTGTCCTTAGTGAAAAACACGGACGACTGCTTACCCTGATCCCAATGTTTGACCTTTAGAATGATTACTTGGACAAACATGAAATAAGTAAGTGGGTAGGCTCTTCGGTGGGTAGGCTTCTTTCTGCCCATTTGGTGAAATAATCAACTATGACACATATCTACTGATTTCCACCATCTGTTAGTGTAAGTCTACCCACCAGATCCATCCCAACAAGTTCGAGAGGCTCTAAAACCATTGACAAATAGGAAAAAGGCATGAAAAAGTTATCACTTATGTGTTTGAAAAAGTGTGTGCCATCGTTTCCTTTACCTCTGTTGGATGTGTGTATTTTCTTTAATATGTGCCCTCTTCGACTGGCACTGTGGACACTGAGCAACCTAAAATACACAAATATTAAGGAATTCTGACAATAACTAAAAACATTTGTTCAGTGTTACATCTATAGACATGCCTTCTACATTTGCAAAAATACATATTAGACACCACACTGCTCCATGACAGGAATGCACGTAGGTGGATGAACTATAAGTTATCACTTAAAGGTATGTGTAAATGCCACAGTAAAATTACACCTCAACATTTTAAGGATGCCAACCTACCCATTTGCAAATATCATTCTCCATTCCAGGCTAATAATAACAGTTGATTATAGCACTGTGGATTTTCTCCGCTCCACATTGCCCACCAATCTGGCTGCAATTAAATTAATGAAACTCCTCAAAGACTGAATTGGCTTTTCTGCAGTACAGCCACTTTGGTTCGGTGCTCTGGCTGGTTTTTCTTCAGCCTGCAGAGGTAGTACGGGGGGCCAATTTAAATTATCTGAAACGCAAGTGTCAAATGCAAAACGCAAGTAACTTTGTGGGTGGAACTGGGGGCGCTTTTGCTATTTGTCATGATGTTGTTAAGATGTAAAAAGGCGGAGGCAAAAGCAGGATGTTAGTCAATGCCAAAAATAGATGTTTTTAATAATGAAGGAATAATGCCACATAGGCTTACTAATACAGATACTGTTCCTAAACTACAAAAGCATACAAAAGTCATGCATAGAGCAATAGAACCACTACAGTACCACATTATCATAGGTGTCAATACACCAACAACAGCTTAAAGACTTTGAGGGGAGATATAGGGCTTAGTTCTGATTAGAAACACAAACTAGGCGCCATCTTTGGAAAACAGACTCAATCAGTCAAACCACAAACTCTGTGCTACGTGAGCTGAACTGTAAGCACACTGTATGATTTTAGGTCACATTGCCAGCTTTAAGTCTTGCTCATTGATCTGCATGAATCACTGCAAAACCTCTTGCCATGGAAGATTCCAAGTCACAGTTCAGCTCACATAGCAGAGTTTGTGGTTTGACTGATCAAGTCTGTTTTTTCGAAGATGGATCCTGGCTGTATACATGAATGGTAATGTCTTTATTTTGATTTTGGTAGGTCTAAATGATGACAGGATGTGAATGTGAAGTTCATAGAACATGACCGATGGTGGTTGCAGATGTTGTATCACAAGTTAATCTGGGCACACTGCACCAGAACTGGTCGGCCCAACACGCTCACTACGCACGTTGCATAGGGACCAGCCAATTATGCAAGGCCCCGCTTCCCTCTTTTGTCAACCTGGGTATTAACTGTAAGAGGAGATATCCATCTGGTCACAGCAAAAAGGTGAAAAAAGCAATGAGAGTGAATAGCGGGAACAGCAATCAGTTAGACTTGTGTTCTCTCCTCTCATATTTTAATGTCAGCAAATAACAGTAACGTTATATTGATATGTTAGATTGCAGTGCATCTTGTTCTAATCTGTCTGTCTTGCAAACATAGCTGGGCAGCAAAGGTGTAAATTAACAAAGTAGTCATATTTAATTACTCTATTAAATCATTTGGATGGGTACAACATAGTGAAAAAAGACACTTTTACTTTATTACATTTTTGCCAACACCTTTGTTACTGGATGACGTTATTTGTCTAAACAGAGATGTGGGGCTAAGTCCTGGTGCATTTAGTTGAATCAAATCCGCTTACAACATTTGATAAGCTATTCAGCATATATTATACAGCAGTATTATTATTAATGGTTCTACTCTATGTATTCAGATGTATTCACATAACAAGTGTCAAAATCCAAACAATGTTTAGGAGCTGCTAGTTGGAGATGGAACATCCCTCAAAAAACACCAACATGTTCCCAATGCGGAAGATAGACAGTCTGCATTTAGAAAAGGTTAAAGGTAATGTAACTGAATTACGATAATACCTACCTGTCACAAACCCATCGCCTTGAGCATGTTTTCCCAGTCTGTCTGGTTTGGTTTTTGTGATTTGTGTACGTTCCTGAACGTAACCTATACCTGTTGCCGGGCAACAAGTGCAAGGCGGGAATTGCAGGATCCTGAACCGGCTCTCACCTGTTCTACATCAGCAATCTACACACCAGAAACATCTACTACATATTTCAATCAAGACTGTCCACCAACACGTTCATCCCCACCATCAACTTTCTATCACCCGGACTCACCTGAAATACACATCTGGCATTACCTTTCCAGTTATATTTTGGTTTAAAACTGGGAAGTACTTGCCGTCAATCTCGCCTAGGAGGAGTGCGCCAAGCTCATGTGCTCATGTTCCCCGCTGCCACCTGACTTGGCATCGTGCCAGGGCTGCCCTCTTGAGTGCCTCTGATCGGTATCAGCTCCAGGCCAACCGTCGCCATAATCCTGCCCCTTCTTATGCTGTGGGGGACAAGGTCTGGCTGGCAACCTGGGATCTTCCACTGCGGACGGAGTCTAGCAAGCTGAAGCCTAGGTACATCAGCCCGTTAGTGGTGGAGAGTAATCAACCCTGCAGTTGTCCAGTGGAAGTTGCCAAGGTCCCTCAAGGTATATCCTATCTTTCATGTCTCCTACATTATGGACTCCTGACAGCGAGGTTGGGGATTCCAGTACTTCATTGACTGGGGGGGCTATGGTCCTGAGGTTAGATGGCGAATCCCTCGTCGTGAAATCCTGGATGGCGACCTGCAGCGGATGTTCTACAGGCTCCATCCTGGCGTGCCAGGTGGTCCCGCCGGTGGCATCCGTCGGAGGGGGGTACTGTCACGATTCCATCCCCTTGAGCATGTTTTCCCTGTCTGTCTGGTTTGGTTTTTCTCTTTTGTGTACGTTCCTAAACATACCCTGTTTTGATTGCTGGGCAACGAGTGGAAGGCATGAATTCCAGTATCCTGAACCTGCTCTCACCTGTTCCTCATCAGCAATCTATACACCAGGTCCTGATTATCATCACTACACTATTTAAGCTGTGAACTGACATCCAGGCTCTGCCGGATCGTTAGCCATACTTAAATGTTGTGCTTGCATGTCAGCCTAAAATGTTTCCTAGTCAGTCTCTGCTGCTTTGTTGCTTTTGTTGCGTGTTTGCTTAACTGTTTCCCATTCTTCTGTTTGTGTTGTAGGTATTTTTCTAAGCGTCTTATGTGTCTTTAATGTCTTTTTATGTTTTTTTTAGTACTCCCAGTTCAATTATTCAGTCAATGACTTTTTGTACCCTGTTGTGTCGTGGTTTATCATGTACTGGCTGTTGGCCTGGGAAAGCAGTGTGCCAGGAGAGAACCGTGAGGACTCAATATTCCAGAGACACTCTGCTGTACCTGAACTCGGCCAACCTGGCTCGGGTGACAGATCTCACTCCACAGCTACCGGTTTATATTTTATGACATTTTTGAGGTCCAAACAGTGAAAAAAGGGAAATGAAGAGAAAAAGGGCGAAATGGGGTGGTGTCAGATTACGCTTGAGGAAACAGAGGTTTTACCAAACTCTTCTACCTACGGTTACTAAGGGGAATGTACAGTCTTTGAAGAAAGAAATGCATGAGCTCCAGGGAATTGCTCGATTCCAGAAGGATTTTAGAAACTGCTGCATCATGGCTTTCACAGAGATGTGGCTCACCGAGCACGACCGGGACACACACCACCAGTGTTGTAGTACTCGAGAACGGTCTTGGTCTCGAGACCGGTCTCGAGACCACTTTTTGATGGTCTCGGTCTCGTCTCGGTCTCGACCGCATTTGTACTCGGTCTTGTCTCGGTCTCGGACATTGAGGAATCAATAATTTTTTTTAAGACCAGTCAAGACCATAACTGTGGAAATATCACTAAATTGCCAGTATATTGTCTATTTTTGTTAACATCTTTGCTTTTATTGGATGTAAAATGTACTGATTACAATACAAGCAATAACGTGACTCATTGCTAATTATGTATTTTTGTTACCGCTGTCACCCATCCCCGCCCCCTTTCACTCGCACTCTCAAGAAAGTGAGCTGTATTTGTCTGAGAGCGGGAGAAGATGTCTGCAAAATCTTCAGTAATACAATTCGGCTACAAAAATCATAAAGAATATATTTGTAAAACAACATCCAGAAAAAAGCATACAGCTTCTTGTAAATACTGCAGTGCTTCGATTTCAAAAATGGTGGGGACTAAGTCAAACTTTTATCGTCACTTAGAAAGGAAGCACAAAGAAAGGTAAGCTATGTGTAAGAGTGATGTTTAGCAAAGCTGGCTAGCTAACGTTAGCAACCTGCCTTGGATGGGAATTGAAAACTGGTTCCATTCGAGAACCGGTTCTATCAGAGCCATGTAGAAATCCATCTTTGTATAAGGCTCTGGGTTCTAAGTTTTATGAACCATTGATATTGTATGCCCTCGACTTTAACGAGTCCTCTTATCGATGCTCCTGCTCCAAAGCGAACTTTTGTCCCACCATAGTCTTATTTGATCAATGAGCAATGTAGACAAACTGCTGCGCGTGTGTAGCTAATGTTAAGTTACATTGACCTTAGCTAATGTCAGCTGCATACAGCTCCCGACATTAAAGCTACGCGCCGAGGTGATGCTCTCTCGTTTGGGTTAGAGAGCTAACCTATAGATATGAGCAGAGATTGGATACTGAGTAATGCGCCTCAACTTATATGAGAAATGACTAAATTAAATAGGTTATTGTATGGCATGTTACTTTCAGAGAGCTAATTCTTAAGTTCCAATTTACAGTTGCAAATCAAATATATTACTTTTTACCAGCACACTCTCTGGCTCATACCATATCAAACATTTAACTTCCTTGTTTACCTATTTGAAAAATGTGATGGCCAAAATACCACTGATTTATATTGTGTTTACTTTTTGATAAAACTGCTCCAAATAAAATCAATTTTGTACTTATATAAATCACATGCAGTTAGGCCACTGACTTTCTGACCTCTTTGTATTAGATATCTTTTGTTACTTTGATTACACATAAAAGCTATAAAAGACTCTTACAATAGTTGTTCCTAAACATCAACATTTCACATGGAATTACTGTATTCATTTCAATACACAGCATTTCTGTATTTTTAATGTTGAATGTTTGGCATTTTTTTTACACATTTAGCTATGTGGTTTTGAAAAAAAAATGATTGTTGTTGGTTTAAAAAAAACATAACTTTATGTATTGTTTATAAAAGCCGAAGAAAACTAAAGACTTTAGTGATGAACAATGAATCATTGTTTTTACATTCTGTACTAAATGATGGAAGTCACCCAGGAATATTGTATAAAGATGGTTAAGTTTATTTCAGCTTTCAGTGTTTAATATCAGTGTTTTTATGGGAATGTGGATCTTTCAGAACATTTTGAAAAGCTCTTTTGATCATGTTTCACATTTTATTGTGTCATGTAGTGTGGGGCGCTGGTCTTGGTCTTGACTCGGTCTTGCCCTCCCTCTGTCTTGGTCTCGGCTTGGTCTCGGCCCCTAAAAGTCTTGTTCTTGTCTTGGTCTCGATACACTCTGGTCTTGGTCTTGTCTTGGTCTCGGGTTAGGTGGTCTTGACTACAACACTGCACACCACTCTATTGATGTCTTTGGAGGTCCTTTTCGTCTAGACTGAATGGAAGAGGTAACGGGGGAAACCCAAGGGGGCGGGGTTTGTTTATATGTTAATAAGCAATACTGTTACTCTGTGACTGTGAGGGAGCACATTTGTACACCAGAGGTGGAACTGTTGTCAGTGTCGTATATACAAAATGGCTGCTATTCGTACTGTTTCTGAGGTCATACAGAAATTGCAGTCGATCTCTCCTGATGCACCAAACTTTATACTGGGTGATTTTAGCCATGTCTCTCTTAAAATGTCACTTAAAAACTTTTATCAGTATGTCTCTTGTCCTACTAGAAAGGATAAGACATTAGATCTCTGCTATGGCTCAGTTAAGGATGCTTATAAATCTCTCCCCTCCTCTAGGCTCTGGTGAGTACAATTGTGTGCATCTTGTGCTGATGAAGATAGTTTTAAAAAGAGAGAAAATAAAGACTACCAACAACCAACCTTGAGTTACCAATTCTTTTAAGTCCTGCTTACAAAGAAAGAAGCTGGCTTTTAAACAAGGAGCAGCCTCTGATTTGTTTTCAGCAAAAAAAGAGCTGAAGGTTTAAATTCTGAAAGCAAAACAGGACTATAAAGTAGATCTAGAAAATAAAATGGCTGCAAACCATCTTGGCTCTGCCTGGGCGAGTATGAAAACCATCACACGTGAATATCTGATGAACCCTACACGGTAGCAACTACTGTCTGGTAGTTAGAAAGAAGAGATTCAGTTGCAAATAATAAGTGGTGGATTGTCTATATGGGTTCATTAGAGCCGGAGATATCGCACATCAAGGTTTTTAGACTGATTTTGTTTAACTAAAAATATTACAGACTGGAATTTGGAATTTAAAATGACAAACTAACAACTCTGCAATGATGTAGGACATCACCCTGCACAAGACCAACAATTTCTGAAACAGATATATTGCTGGGTTTTATCAAACATGTAGGAAAATTGTGATAAACAAAAAGTCAAAAACTTTGATGTGCAATATCTCCGGCTCTAATAAACCCACATAGACAATCCACCACGTATTATTAGCAGCCAAATCTCCTCTTTCTAATGGTACCAGACAATAGTTGCTACCATGTAGGGTTCATGAGATAATTGCATGTGATGGGCTTTTATTTTGAGGATTTATCCTTATACCGGACCTGTGAAGTCATTTTTAGTGTTGCTGGCAGAATGCCAGTGAATACCCAAACGTCACTCCACCGCCCGCGACTGGTTGTTTCGATACAAATGGTTTTAGTAAAGAAACTCAGGAGTTGAATCCCAAATTTAATTCAAGAGATAATCAGCATTTTAACATTGATCGAAATGTTAATGTTGAAAAGGCCTTTCGTTCTGTAAAAGTAAACAAAAAGCCAGGGTCCTGACAATATCTGTGGACGTTTGCCTAAATCGTGTGCGAAGGAACTGAGTTGGGTATTCCAGAATATTTTTAATAAGTCTTTACAGGCATAACACATACACAGCCTTTGGAAAGATGCTGTTATTGTCCCTGCTTCCAAAACCAGTTGGCCTTCCACCATTAATGATTTTAGGCCGGTTGCCCTGACCTCAATTTTAATTAAAATCTTTGAGGTACTGGTCAGGTCTGAAATTTTATTGCATACTGAACAGGCACTAGATCCTTTGCAGTTTGCATATAGGCCTCATATAGGGGTGGAGGACGCCACACTCACTCTTCTTAACATGCTTTTAAAACATCTGGATGGAAATAGGACGTTTGCAAGACTTAGATTTGTGGATTTCTCTTCAGCTTTCAATGCGGTCCAACCCCATATCTTAACCAAAAGGCTTTTGGAACAGTTTGATTGAAGTAAGAGTATGGTAGGCTAAATTCTTGAATTTTTTAACCAACAGGACACAGAGAGTTAGGGTCAATGTTTTCTTGTCTGACCAAAAGTGTTGTTCCACAGGTTCCCCACAGAGGTGTTTGTTGTCACCTTGCCTTTTCATTCTTTACACAAATATGTGCCAGAGCAAATATGACAACAGAGCCATAATAAAGTATGCAGATGATTCTATTATCGTTAGCTTGCTTCAGGAAAATGAGACCAGTCATGGCCCAGTCATTAACCAGTTTGTGGGCTGGTGTGAGGAGCAGTGTCGCCAACTATTTTCAATTGAGGGTAGCTAAAGCCTGCTCAAAAAGTCTCTCAATTTCGCTAGATGACGTCATATGCTAACTAACATATTTGTGACGTCCACTGAACTATACGATGTCAGAAACGGCACAGGAGAAGGTAAGGAACCAGATGCAGAGATTAACAATTAAACAAATGTTTATTGTGGTATGATGTGTGTAGGGTGTATGTCTTTAGTCTGGCAGGCAGGAATGGTCAGGGGTCAGGCAGGGTTCCGTACACAGAGCAGGTTGTGTTCCAGGCAAGATTCGGTACACGGGGAGGGTCAGAGTCCAGGCAGGGTTCAGTACACGGGGAGGGTCGTAGGCCAGGCAGGGTTCGGTACACAGTAACTAAACAGAACAAAAAATAGCACAATGAGGAACAAAACACTGGTAATGGAAAATCACTAGGAAAAACTGGGACTAGGAAATAGGCTTGATCAGTGAGAACACGAAATTGAATATTTACGTGGCTGTACAATAATCCGGCAGTTGGTTACTGACTTCAACTCCCTAATAAAGGAAGAGGAAGGCAATCAATCCAGGTGTGGCCGAGTAGCAGGTGCAGGTGGTGACTGGGACTGGAACAGGTTTTTAGGGAGTGCAGGGGAAAACCAAGAACCGGAATGGGGACCAAAAAAGGGACAGGGAGACAGCTCAGGAGGATGGATTCCTGACATACGATTCTGCACACAACAGTAACAAGGATCAACAGCTGTTTAAAAATCTCTTGTGATTAAGTGCATAAAAATCTCTTTTGATTAAGTGCATGAAATAATTAAGTTAAACGGTAAACTCTTTAAATCGTGGCATTATACTAGCAACTTTCTTCTATGAAAAGTAGCTAAGTGTTGTTAAAAAAGTTACTAGATTTGTCGCTAGTCGCTTTTTTAAATAAAAGTTGCTGAAGAGGTCTGAAAAGTTGCTAAATTGGCAACACTGGTGAGGAGTCCTATCTCCAGCTTAACATATCAAAAACCAAAGATATGCTCATTGATTTTAGAAGGAACAAACATATGAATGAAGACACTTTAATTAACGGTCAGACCATTGAGTTTGTGGAATCCTATAAATATCTTGGGACCATTATTGATGAAAAATGTTATTCTAAAGTGAACTTTAAGCTGTTTGCAAAAAGGGTCAACAGCATTTGCATTGCTTGAGGAAACTTTCATATTTTAATATTGATCGAACTATAATGACCTGGTTTTATCAGGCTTTTATTCAACCAGTTTTGTCTTTTTCTCTGATGTCATGGTTTGGCCAAGCAACTTTAAAAGAGAGAAATTCTCCTTACATCAGATAGTGAAATGTTCCAGCCGGCTGATTGGGGAGGCACAACTTAACCTAACATCCCTGTACACTAGACAGTTACAGAAGATAGATACTTCTATTTTAAAGGATTACTCCCATGCCCTGTACAGTGATTTTTAGCATCTCCCATCTAGACAGAGGTTTTTAGTCCCAAGGTGCAAAACAAAGCAGTATAAATGTAGTTTTGTTCCTGCTGCTATCGCTGAATTGAACAAGCGGTAGCAATGATTTGGCACAGACATGATGGAAGTATTTTTTTTATGTTGGCTCTGGACTTATATAATAACAAAATAAAAATGCTACTACTACATACATATTAATGCTAAAACACATAGGAAACACACTCATACAGGCATCCACATTTAAAATTGCACATAGTCCTATTGACATAGATCAGTGTTGGGAAATATATATTTTTAGCAGCGTTATTCAATGCACGTATTGCTGTTGGATAAAAGCTGTTTTGTAGTCTGTTTGTTCTTGTTTTCATGGACCTGTATCTCCTGGGGTGTTATGAGTCCTGTAGGATGGTTTTTGCCTTTTTGAGGCAGCGGGACCTGTGTAGTTCTTCCAGAGAGGGGAAAGGGCAGCCAATGATATTCTGTGCTGGCGTTATGACCTCCTGGAGCTTTTTCCTCTGTGCCACAGTGCAGCTTGAAAACCACACAGAGACAGTATGACATGCTATCAATTGAGCAGCGATAGAAGGACACCAGCAGTTGTTGTTCCTCCTGAAAACTGTCAGGAGAGCCTGTGCTGAGGCTGAGGACCGTGGATGTATGGGGGCCCACTCTTTCACAGGAGAGAGTGCTACAGGCCGGTAGTCATTGAGAGTGGTGGTGTTTGTTTTGTTAGGCAGGGGGACTATGATGGAGGACTTCAGGCAGGAGAGTGAGCTGGGTGAGTGACAGGTTACAGATCTTAGTAAAGACCACTGTCAGTTCGTTTTGGTGCACATAGCATGCATCATGATTATGAACTATTCTTTTTGACGTCTTGGAGTGAAAACATTGACTGAACCTGGCAACGGGTGATCTGCCTCCAATAGCTCGCACACA
Organism: Umbra pygmaea; assembly: GCA_016801145.1. Classification (NCBI taxonomy): domain Eukaryota; kingdom Metazoa; phylum Chordata; class Actinopteri; order Esociformes; family Umbridae; genus Umbra; species Umbra pygmaea. Next base: position 10,929 of record JACXGM010007609.1, read on the forward strand.
TCTTCCTCTGCTTTGGCCACCACATTCCAACTAAACAAGTTACCGAAAAAATTTACTCAAGTAAATGTCATTTGTTATACCCACCTCTAACTGTCACAGTAGACAAACGTCAACCCATGTAAGGCGGCTGGCCCTGATGGCATCTGTGGACGTGCACTGAAGGACTGTGGGGACCAGCTGGCGGTGGTCTTAACCTGTCAATCTTCCAGCTCACTGTCCCATCCTGCCTGAAGTCCTCCATCATAGTCCCCCTTAGGGGTGTCACGATACCAAA
>JACXGM010007609.1:11302-30429 GCA_016801145.1 Umbra pygmaea
CTGTAACATCTGCCTAAAACGTTCTCACTGCATGATTCTCTGATCGTTGATTCGCTGAAAACCTTGCACCTGTACGTCAGTTGCGTGTGAAAAGTTCAGAGTGTTAGATTCAGAACATGGTTGGGAGTCGGAGCATACTGCCAGGGTTGCCAACTCTCACGCATCTGGCGTGACTCTGACGCTTTCAGAATTAAAAAATTCTGAAAGCGTCAGAGTCATTCTATTAGCTGTTTTTTTTGCATAAATCACGGTTTATACTAAGTAAACAAGGACTAACATTTCTAAAATTAGGGTTAACAAAAGTTTTCTCCACGCGCAAGCACGCGCGTGCGCGCGCACTGAAATGTTACCGAGTCTCACGCCAGCCAAACTCCCAAAGTTGGCAACCCTGCCTTCCTTTTCTCTTCAGCCTTGCAGGTCAGCTACGGCGGCCATGACAGTTCCATCCGGGAACTTGGGTGGTTGACTGAGGTTGGTGAGGCATCTAAAGCGGATGAATATGGATTACCTGCTAGACTCGACCAAAGGGCTTCTAGCATTAATAAAAAAGAAACTGTCTGTACATCCGAATGATTTACAAGAGGTACAATAATATATAAACAATTTACCGAGGCCGATGTTGTTCATTCCATTTGTTTTCCAAAATCATCATGGTATGATTTCAGCGGTGAGGACAGTGTTACGTCATTCTCAACGATGATCTGAAAAGCACCAACATGACTCACGAACAACAATGGCGTAGCACGCCATTTCCTTTTATTAGACTACTACTGCATATGAAGCATTCCTATTCGACTGAATGCAGTCTTTAAAGGAAGAAGTTGAAAATCACACGATTTGTTTATGTTAGGGTACACACAATAGCAGAGCTATTATCATTAGCTTATTTTGGACCTCTTTCATTGTGCGTTTTCTGGGCTAGGATATACAGTGGAATGAAAAGCAGATAAATATACCTTCTTATAAGTGTATTTTATTGTCTGTTGGATGTTAATGAGCAAATATACACAGTCACTATGAAATCTGAACCCCTTAAAACATCATTAACTTTGCATTAAACTAGGCCTGAAACCATGATTGATCCCTTAATATCAGGGTTGCCAACTCTCACGCATCTGGCGTGACACTCACGCTTTCAGCATCAATCTCACGCTCTCACGCACACGCAAGAAATGTCACGCCAAAATCAAATTTTCTCCCCTTTCAATACGTTAATATTCTGTTGATGACTACCCAGCTAGCATAGAGCTGGCGGGACACAGGCGGACTAGCAGAGGCAGAGCTGGTGGTCCGCCAGGCGCCTTGCTCATCGTTAAACCAGCGGTCCACTGCCGGTTAAGAGGTCCACCGGCAGGTGAACAGTGTTTTAGACCTTGAAAAATAGTCTAAAGTAAAAATAGACAAGCTTTTTTCTTTAATATATATTTTAGAACTGAATTCAATTTTGAATTTTAAAATAAACTTAACTGTGTTTGTATTGTATTTGAATGTTGTTGTTACCAAATTTGTAAATAGTTTAAAATATTTTTCATTAGATAGATATCTAGAACATAAGCCTAGCCTAGGATATAGCCCATATACGCAGCCGATAGACTAACTGGAACAACAGTATGAGTGCGTAGGATTCCCAGAGGATATCTGTCTAAAACTCTGCTCACCCGCCGGAAGACCGCTCATTCGCCAACACTCCCGCTAGCGGACCGCCCGTTAAACGATGAGCAAAAAGCTAGCGGACCGTCAGCTGTAACCGCCGGTGGTCCGCCAGCCCCATGTTTGCTGGGTAGACCACAGCGTATTAATGACAGGAGAGTAGTCCCACAGCTGTAACATCTGCCTAAAACGTTCTCACTGCATGATTCTCTGATCGTTGATTCGCTGAAAACCTTGCACCTGTACATCAGTTGCGTGTGAAAAGTTCAGAGTGTTAGATTCAGAACATGGTTGGGAGTCGGAGCATACTGCCAGGGTTGCCAACTGTCACGCATCTGGCGTGACTCTGACGCTTTCAGAATTAAAAAATAAGCGTTTCCATTCTACTAGCTGTTTTTTTTGCATAAATCACGGTTTATACTAAGTAAACAAGGACTAACATTTCTAAAATTAGGGTTAACAAAAGTTTTCTCCGCGCGCAAGCACGCGCGTGCGCGCGCACTGAAATTTTACCGAGTCTCACGCCAGCCAAACTCCCAAAGTTGGCAACCCTGCCAAAAATTAAGTAGTCGGTGTCAATACCAGTAAAATTACACGATTCTTGATGCCGATTTCAATACCACGGTAAAAAAAGGATTTTCTAAGATTCCAGCTACTTGAACTTGAAACATTTATTATAACACTTGAAAAATATCATAACAAGCTATAAAAACACGTGCAATATAGCATAGAACAACATAATATAGTCCAATTAATGCTCAAAGTGCAACAAGTACTCCCCAGACACATTCCAGACAGCTTTTCAAAAGGTACTGTGCAAAAACAACAGCAGTGCAAAACAAAACGGTGGATATAGCTGTGCAGCCATTCAGCTAACAATATAAAAATGTTTTTTTCACAACATTGTGCACAATTTCTTGGCTAGTTCAAGGTTTTTGGAGAGCAAAAGTAGCATGTCAACATCGTCTTGGGTAAGTCGCGAATGACTTGCGATATCCACATTTACCACCAGCATCCTTAATGTAGCTAGAATTACACAGGATTCAGTGTATTTATTATATATTTAAGCAATACAGATTGCAAATGTAAATGTTCTTATTAAAATGTTATAAGTTAGTAAATATGTCACACTATTCTAATATAGTTTAGTGGCATATTTTGGAAATGTGAAACCAAACGAACTGACATCTCAACATACAAGAATTCCAGCTCCAACCTGAAAAAACATGTAGTGGTAAGTGTCACAATGATGCCTATATTTTAACACTATTAATGTTAATTTAGTAACTTTGGGCACTTTTCCCTTATTGTAATATTATTTACAGATGGGTAATTTTACTCTTACTCAAGTAAATTTCTAGTGAAAAAAAATTACTTTTAATTTGCTACATTCGGTGGCGTTCCACCGCTACTGTCAAATGGTAATAGTAAGTGAATGTGACTTGTTTACAGGTCTCGCGAAACATTGGAGAGGCTGCTTCGCGAGAGGTGTCTACGCATCAATCACCCGCTTATATTTAGCGCGCGTTTAGTTGAAACATTGGAGAGCCTGCTTTGCGAGAGGTGGCTACGCATCATTCACCCACTTATATTTAGCGCGCGTTTAGTTGGAAGGTGGTGGCCAAAGCAGAGAAAGATGTGTCCCAGCAAACATGGAGCTGGCGGACCACCGGCGGTTACAGCTGATGGTCCGCTAACTTTTTGCTCATCGTTTAACGGGCGGTCCGCCAGTGGGAGTGTTGGCGAATGAGCGGTCTTCCGGCGGGTGAGCAGAGTTTTAGACAGAGGCCCTTTGGGAATCCTACGCACTCATACTGTTGTTCCAGGGCTGCGTATACGGGCTATATCCTAAGCTAGGCTTATGTTCTAGATATCTATCTAATGAAAAATATTTTAAACTGTTTACAAATTTGGTTACAACAACATTCAAATACAATACAAACACAGTTAAGTTAATTTTAAAATTCCAAATTGAATTCAGTTCTAAAATATATATTAAAGAAAAAAGCTTGTCTTTTTTTACTTTAGACTATTTTTCAAGGTCTAAAACGCTGTTCACCTGCCGGTGGACCTCTTGGCCGCCAGTGGACCGCTGGTTAAACGATGAGCAAACCGCCTGGCGGACCACCAGCTCTGCCTCTGCTGGTCCGCCTGTGTCCCGCCAGCTCTATGCTAGCTGGGGTGCGAGGTATTGGAGGCAGATCGCCCATGGCCAAGTTCAGTCTATGTTTTCACTCCAAGACGTCAAAAAGAACAGTTCATAATCATGATGCATGCTGTGTGCACCAAAACGAACTGACATCTCAACATACAAGAATTCCAGCTCCAACCTGAAAAAACATGTATAGCGGTAAGTGTCACAATGATGCCTATATTTGAACACTATTAACAGTAATTTAGTAACTTTGGGCACTTTTCCCTTATTGTAATATTATTTCACACACTGTCCGAGTGTTTTTCTTCATATGCGCTCTTGTGCAAACAATGACAAATCTTGTGAAACACACGTTCACAAACAAACATACATTTTCATATCAGTTTTTTCAGAAAACCTAAACAAATTTAATAGCCTAATGTGACGTCTTGCATTTATACACAAATCCGGACAGACCTCACTAAAGTGTAGAAAATACATAGGCTACAAACAAAAATCAGATTGTATTTTATTTGTACCTAAAGAATGCATATACTTAAAAAATATAGGAACAAAGTATGTTTTAAAAGGAAGAGCTCTGGGTAGTCCAGCACACCATTCATTAATGTAATAGAAGTTCATTTACTGAACCTAAACATAGGATCTTGATAAAAATGTAGATTTTTTATAAAATGTGCCAGATACATCAAAACAAAAATAGATAGGTGCATAAATTTGGGTGCATCCAATCATTTAAGGTGGCCAATTGCAAATTGTTCTCTAACTCTCAGAAGAATGGCAACATGGGGGCCTCAAAACAACTCTCAAATGACCTGAAAGCAAAGATTGTAAGCAGAACAATGAAACTTTCAAGGACAGTTATGTGAAAGCTCTCCAAGTAATTCAGGGTTTTTGCTTCTTATCAATCAAATCGAAAGTAACTAGTAACTAACTACTTGAGTAGTTTTTTCATTGAATACTTTCTTACTCTTACTCAAGTAACTTTTCATTGATCTGTATAAGGCTTTCAATATGGTCAACCATTATCTTCTTCTTGATAAATTGTATTCTATTGGCTTGACTAGAAATGATCTTCTTTGGTTCAATACTTACCTTCATAACAGACGTCAATGTGTTGTTGTACAGGGTTTTCAATCAGATTATATATTTATTGATAAAGGTGTTCCACAAGGTTATTTGCTTGGACCACTGCTTTTTTCTATTTTATTAATGATTTACCTCAGATATGCTCAAATTGTTCTGTACATCTTTATGCCGATGACACTGTTATGTATACTACTAACTCTGATTTATTACACATTCAGAAGTCTCTACAATCTGATTTTGATTTGGTTCAAAAATGGTTTCATAACAATATGCTTATATTGAATAAGAGGAAATCATGTTGTATGATGCTTGGGACCCGTCGTTGTTATTCCTATCCTTTTGTGCTAAAAATTATTTTTGATGATGGATTACCTCTTGATAATGTTGATTCATTCAAATATCTTGGCCTATGGATTGATTCTGAACTTACGTTTAAGCCCCACATTGACTATATCGCTAATAGAACATATTTTTGCTTGCGCTTACTTTATCGCTCAATCAATTGTTTTACACTTGAAGTTAGGAAACAAATTGTTTCTCAATTGATATTACCTGTTATCGATTATGCTGATATTGTTTACCAAAATACCTATGATACTTATCTCAAACCTCTTAATGTTGTTTATAATTCTTTGTGTAGATTCGTGCTAAGGTGTCCATATCGTACTCATCATTGTCATATGTATGAACTGCTCAATTGTTTGTCCTCTTTATTTGAAAAAACTATTGATTTTTTATAGATCTTCTTAGTCACTTAGAAATATGCAATATCCTTGTTTTTTGGTTCCTAAAATTCTTAGTGTGGTTGGACGTTGGTCATTTCTTTATAAAGCCCCTTTTGACTGGAATCATCTTCCTGTTTCTTTGAGATCTATTACTTCCGTTAATAGCTTTAGGCAATCTTTATTTTCTTATCTTAAAACAAGCTGTGTATGTTATTGACCTTCTTTTGAGAGAGAACTTGAGGCTTTTTCTGTTATTAATTGATCTTATACTCATGCTATTGAGGTATGATGTTGAGCTATGAATTTCAACTGTGGTTTGGGGTTTGGGGGACAGGTTGAGCATTGTCTTGTATTGTCTTGTATATTTGAAGTGTGTGTTTGTTTTGCAATGTTATGTTTTGTGCTGTATTTTGTTTTTGTTGTACTATTCTGTTGGTGCTGTTAGGACCCTCTTGAAAATGAGATGCTACATCTCAAGGGGCTATCTTTTCAATACATTTGTAAAAAAAAACGTTTACGGTTGCTACTTTTTACTTTTACCTGAGTAAATATTTCCATAAGTACTTGTACTTTTACTTGAATACAGATTTTGTCTACTCTACCCACCTCTGGTGATAGTGTCTATGCAGTTTTTAATATAACAGAGAACACTGTCTGTAAACATGTCCAGATCTGGATGTTCAAAAATGTCCCAACAGGTCCTGTCAAAACAGTCCTGCAGCTGATGCGAGGCTCCATCCGGCCATGTTTTAACAGTCCTTGTGATGGTAGGAGCAGTTCTCCTGAGGGGTGTGTATTGTCGGGACAATAAGCAGTGACAGATGATCAGACTGGGCCAGGTGTGGTAATGGGCTAACCCTGTAGCCCCCCTTGATGTTTGAGTAGACCTTGTCCAGTGTATTAGCTCCTCTGGTTGCACACTTTATGTGCTGATGGAATTTTGGGAGCACTACTTTTAAGTGCACGTGATTGAAGTCCCCTGCAATGATAAACACTGCATGCGGATACCTGCTCATGGTAGTGGCAGGACCCGCGTGGCACTCCTCAACAGAGGAAGCTCTGCAAGGGGTGGATAAACGTTTAGACATGCAGGCTGTGCTCCAGGCTATGAGTTACGAAATGATGATCCAGGGATGTCCAAGGATGAGTGGTTCACGTGATGACGAAATTACCAGTAGTTGTATGATTTCACTTTGGAGTACTCCGACTTGAAGTTTAAGAGCAGCAGTTTGGTAAGTGCCATATCCGGTACCCAGAGGATGCCCATCTAGGGCATTAACCCTAAGGGGAGACGGAAGAACCATTGAGGTAATCCCTAATGTATTGGTGACCATCAATAAAATTGCCGGCAGCCCCAGAATCTACCAAGCCCTGAGCGTTTATGTGTCGATTTCCCACAGACAGAATGACAGGTAAATTGAGTTGTTTGGCAATAAGAGAGAGTGGAACTGGTAATCCTACCTGGTCTGGATAGGTGGGGCGAGTCTGGTTCCTCTGAGGAGGCCTGACGGGACAGATGCTGATGGTGTGATGCCCCTCGCAACAGTACAGGCAATAGCGCTCTTGCATGCGCTGCTGATGCTCAGCAGGTGACAACAGACTGCGTTCGATCTGCATGGGCTCCAGATCCGGGAGAAGGACGGGTACGAAAGCAGAAGATGTGATAGGACTAGAACAGGGTGGTAAGGACTTTTGTTTTTCTGATGATAGATTGTCAGTGGATATGGACATTTTTATGTATTGATTACCCTTTGTCTGATCGCCTCTGCACGCAAGTTCAGGCCTGGAGATCCCGGGATAGTATGCGTCGGTAGATTGTGAGGAGTGCCGTGTCGCTCCACCCACTCCTGACTGCCAGGGTGCGAAACTCAAGGGCGTAATCGGCGGAACGTATGCCCTGTTCAATCTCCAGTGCTGCGCCCAGTAACGGATTGATCAAAAACCTATTTGAAAAGCTGTAAAAACTCAGTCATTGAAGAGAGGACCTCAGAATTTGTGTGCCAAACAGTTGTAGCCCATTCCAGTGCTTTACCCGTTAATAAGGAGATGACAAAATCCACTTTATATCTGTCCATGTAGAACATAGATGGGTGATGGTTTATGTACAATTGCATCAGAAAGCCCCTGCATAGCCCTGGGGATCCATCATATTTATTGGGCCTTGGTGGGGTACCTGAATCACAGGGGGCTGTGGTGAAACTGTGGACTGTCGGATTAATCGGCAGAGCTCATCAAGCCGCTTCTCCTGCTGGGTCAGTCGGGCGTACAGTTAATCGGGGTCCATTCCTGTATAGGTGAGGTATTTTGTAACAGGCAGAAACTCGAAACACACAGGCCCCCAAATAAACGCAGAGCGTTTAGTTATTTAATGTCCACTAAGCAGAAGGAGAAGTCAGAGAGGCAGAGATCGATACACAATGGGTACTTAATGCAGGTACAATACCAGGATCCGAGAGTCAACGAGATGAGACAGCCAATAGTCGGTACACAAAATAACACAGGCAAAAGGTACAGCAGGGCAAGATCCAGTAACATAGTCCAAAAGGTTAAAAACAGTTCACAACAGGCTAGGTAGATAGATAAATGAATAGCAGGCTCATTACGAAGGCTCAGAAGACAATCAATACCTCACAAAGACGATGTTGTGGTAACAGGTTGTGGTGGATTGCGGTACTGCGGTTTGAGGACGTCGCACCTTGACATATTCTGACATCCCTATTTGCCTTGTTCTGCCAATACACTATGCAATATTTAATAGGTGTGATTCATATTTGTTTTTTAGCTCTTAACTGCTTCTTGGAATGCATAAGGCTTAAAAAATGTGATGCAGTCTACCCTATAAATCAGATTGTGAAGATAACTCGCTTTACCACACCTACAGTATTTCATCAATTTACACCTTAGCACAAAACAAAGTCTTATCTTTCAAAGTGACAAATAACATCTGCAAATTGTTCTAAATGAAAAACAAAACAGAAAATATTGCATACGTCTTCCCCCTTCAGTCATAATTTAGTAGAGGCATATTTGATACATCTACGAAAATAAAAATGTTGCCTAAAAATGCACTTGTTTCAATGAATGATTATGAAAACTTTCATTTTAGCTTATTTACATTTTCCTTTAGCAACTTTGTGACTGACTTCTGTTGCTGAAGATGTATCCTGATGATTAAGAATACCAATTAGAGAAAAACAGACCTTTTTCAGGACACAGTATTTTAAAGATAATTCATAAAACTTTGAATAAATTTACAGATGCTAATAGTAAAGGGTTTAAATAATGTTTTCTATGCTTGTTCAATGAACCATAAACAATTAATGAACATGCACCTGTGGAGCGTTCATTAAGACACTAACCACATACAGACAGTGGGAAATAAAGCCCACAGATATTGAAACTTATTACACTAAAGAGACCTTCCTACAATCTCTGAAAATAAAGATGCACAGGGTCCCTGCTCTCCTGCGTGAACATGCCTTAGGCATGCTGCAGATGTGGCCAGGGCAAGAAACTGCAATGTCCATACTGTGAGATGCCTAAGACAGTGCTACTGGGAGTCAGGAAAGACAGCTGATATTCCTCACAGTGGCAGAATTCATGTAACAACACCTGCACAGGATTGGTACATCTGAACATCACACCTGCACTGTAAAAAGGACCAACTTAAATACTTACTTCAATTACCCCAATTGAATTAAGTTTGTTCAAATAAAGTTAACAAGTTGGATTAACGACAACTTGTTAACTTTCTTCAAAACAACTTAATTCAATTGGGTGTTACCAACTGAAGTAATTATTTAAGTTGGTTCAACTATTCTCTTTTTACAGTGTGCGGGACAGGTATAGGATGGCAACAGCATCTGACCGAGTTACACCAGGAACACACAATCCCTCCATCAGTGCTCAGACTGTCTGTACTAAGCTGAGAGAGGCTGGACTGAAGGCTCATAGGCCTTTTGTAAGGCATGTCCTCACCAGACATCACCGGCAACAATGTTCGCCTATGGGCACAAAACCACCATCGTTGGACCAGACAGGACTGGAAAAACGTGCTCTTCCCTGGCGATTCATGGTTTTGTTTCACCAGGGGTGATGGTCCGACTCGCATGTATCGACACAGTAACAAACATTACACCAAGGCCTGTAGTCTGGAGTGGGATCGATTTGGAGGTGGAGGGTCTGGGGCGGTGTGGCCCAGAATCATCGGACTAAGAATGTAATTCCAGGCAAAACTGTGCATTACAGGGAAGTCATCCTCTTCCCACATCCTGGCATGACCCTCCAGCATGACAATGCCACCAGCCAGAAGAACTGGCAAATCTGGTCCAGGAGGAGGAGATTCACTGCAGTACTTAATGCAGCTGCGGGCCACACCAGATACTGACTGTTACTTTTGATTTTGATCCACGCTTTGTTCAGGGACGTGTTATTTTAGTTCTGTTAGTAACACGTCTGTGATTTTGTTCAGTTCATTTCTTAGTTGTTATGTTTCCTAAAAATATTTACACAGTTTCCTGAAAATTAAAGCAGTTCAGGAGAGAGGACGTTTCTTTGGTCACTGGCATTGCAAACATTGAAAATGTGAAAAAAGTGCAACACACAAACAAAGAACACATGCTGTAAAATGTAGCTCATTAACACAAACCAGTTTTATTATCTTTGTGAGGGCCAACAAATGAGTACCTACAGTTATATTACTTAACTTTTAATCTTAATCTTGATTCTTTACCTCAGAAATATAAACCTACTGTACATCCTTAACATCTAATTGCAATCTAAGCAAACAAAAGCTATTTTCACTTAGATAAAATGTTGTGAAATTATTCAATGTCAATGTCAAACTTATATATAGAGAACATTCAAAAACACCAAAGTTTTCCAAAGTGCTTTACATGATAAAAAATGTAAATACATGAAACTTTGATTTGCTTACTCACACAGAATCCAGCCATGTCCATTTGATATCTAACCCCCATGCACAAATACAAACATAACACATTCCTTTCATTTCAATGAGAACCATATTACTGAGAGACACATTGACAGATAGACATGTTGATTTTCCTGTCTTTGAAAGGGCACACACGTTTATTTATTAATACTATTTACCCTGCAAATACCTGCAAAAGTATATATAATCAAACAAAATGGCACATGACACATATTTTCCAGTCAAAACCATTTAGGGCCCTATCTTACACCCAGCGCAATTTACTTTTTACACAAACGCATGTATCATTCCTATCTTACACCCGACGCATATGGGACTTTTCCCTCCACAGACACGCGTCGGTAAACTAGGGAATGAACTTGCGTTCGTTGGGCGGTTCAGCGAAAAGAAGAGGCGTGTTCCGGCGCAAACGTTCCCTGGTGCTATCTTGCAGTCCCCGAAAACAATTCCGCCACTGACCAGGTTTAAAGTCAGTGGCATGTTATTCATATGCTAATTTAAGGGCGCATGCTTAACCACAATGTAGCGTGTGCACAACGCGCATACACTTTGCTCCTCTCATCTACACAAATGCAGCAGTTCTTTATTATTGCAATACGTAATTAGAAGGAAAAATATTACCACACGAGGAAGTCATTGTGGTGTCCGAAAATGTGAAAAATAGGTATACATCTAGTGTACACATTTACATTTACATTTTCAAATTATTCATAATTAATTATTTGCACTGATATACATCAACCTCAAGGAAATCCATTCAATCAACAAGTATACACACATAATTTGTGATGCTAATAGTAAAATCACCCATGTCTTTACTCAGAATTACTCAGGCTCAAGCCACGACTGATTTATGGCAACTTTGCCATGAAGAATCCCCCCTTGGCTATCCGTTAAAGACATGGTTAATGATAACACAATTTATGATGTCAGCAAGTGCGTAAAATGCTGTTTAATCAAAAATACACACAAACACGCAGTGTAGCCTAATTTAACGAACATTTGGCACACTGAAAATGCGCGTCAGGTATTTGGATAGAAAACTACTCAAGTCGCAGCATTCTTTGTGGGTTGTTGTATTTTACGCAACATTTCCATGAATCATGGATGTGTTGATGACATTAATTAGGAAATATTAGAGGACTTCAGGAGACGTGATGTTGAAATGCGTGCCAGCCACTACTGCATTGTCTGGAGACTGGCTAAACCACTCCAAGACCTTAATGTGCTTCTTCTTGAGCCATTCCTTTGTTGCCTTGGCCATGTGTTTTGGGTCAATATCATGCTAGAATACCCATCCACAACCTATTTTCAATGCCCTGGCTGAGGGAAGGTTCTCACCCAAGATTTATTGGATGGCCCTATTCATCGTCCCTTTGATGTAGTGAAGTTGTCCTGTCCCCTTAGCAGAAAAATAACCCAAAGCATAATGTTTCCACCTCCATTTTTGACAGTGGGGATGGTGTTCTTGGGGTCATAGGCAGCATTTTGCCTCCTCCAAACATGGCGAATTGAGTTGATGCCAAAAAGCTCGGATTTCACCACAACACTTCCATCCAGTTCTCCTCTGTATCATTCAGATGTTGACTGGCAAACTCCAGACTGGCCTGTTCATGTGCTTTCTTGAGCAGGGGGACCTTGTGGGCGCTGCAGGATTTCAGTAATTCACGGCCAGCCTGATTTCACAGAACACGGACCAAAATCTGTGGCAGTTTCACCGAATGGCAGAAAATTTCAACTTAAAATGTCAGGAAATACATTGTTGACGTTAATGTTAAAAGTGCACTTCCAATAAAGTGAGTGTTTGCAAAACCGGTTGTAATTTTTATGTTTAGGTGGCAGCAGCTATTGAATGTAACTTGTAACTTGTATTCTAACTTAGTTACTTTTATAATTAAGTAATCTGTAAAGTAACTAAGTTTAGAGAATTGTTAAGAGAATTCTAGCAGAAAGATTTACTGAATTAGTTCCTATATGCAAATCCTATGAAATAAGACCAAACTAAATGTCTATAAAAAGCTTCTTAAAACTATTTTAATCTCATAAATCTATAGGATCCTCTTATGATAGAAAATTCAAAAGGACTGTTTTACTAGGGCTGTATGTATTATTTTCAATGTAAAATATAATAATGGAAAGTGCTTCAGTCTCTGGGTTTAGAGACTCTCTGGGTTTGCAGTTTCAAAAAGCCAGTTCAGTGTTACTCTGAGTCAGTTGCCACGGCAACATACTCTTTAATCAACTATTACTTGTGCTATACTCCTAAGTCACAGATCAACAAAATATATCAAATAAGTATTTCATTGCATTATTCAAAGTAATAATGAATTTGGTATTACGTTTTGAGACTTGGAGCACCAAGTCGTTAATTTAATATATTTCAGGGTTTCCAGGTTTTATTGGCTGCATATATTGCACTCATATTACTGTAAAAGTTTAGTGAGATCTACGATCTAGATAAAAATGTGGACCACACAGCTGACACATGAGCTGACACATGAGGCAAACAGTTAGAGATACAATATGCTACAATAATTTCTAATTGACCCCTGCAAGTCCACAGTGTCATACAAAGACTCTTTCACTTCTGCAATTGCTTCTCTTCTTAACTGTCAGTTCATATTTGGCATAAGCAGTCATTAATATTTCTAATTCCACTGGGAAAAAATTGGTGTTTTGCCTCTTCTTAATCCTGTTGCCATGATGAACGGTGTTGTCTGTGTTCGACTGATTAAGGCTTTTTATATCCTCATGCTCGTACTTAACTCAGGGTTGCTTCCAATTAGAGTTGACTGGGTTAATTCTTAACACCTGTTCTGAAACATTCAACTCAGACAGTCAGTCAACTCAGACTTTGTTAACCCTGCTTTCTGAAATACCCCCACTATCTACAGAAGTGGCAATGCAGGACAATAATCACCAGAGACGATAGAGGAAATATTTAACACATTATTGTCTCTGATTACACACAGAATCAGCTTACTTATTATTCTAATACACGTTTTGGCTAATTTGAACTAAAATACAAAAAACTGTAAGATCAAACATTGAAATTGAAGATAAAATTCTTTACTTTACATTGTTTAATTTCTTGAGAACAAAATGGCGTAACAATCATCAATGCAAATCAAAATCACCAACTGATTGAGGGCTGGATTCAGTCGCACAAAGAAAATCTAATTAAACTATTTAAATCACAGGCTGTCCCAACTAGCATAGATTTCATCATGGCAACTCATTCTGTGACTCAATAATCCATATGCTTTATGCCTGTATGCACTCCTGACAACATCTGGGCATGCGCATGATGAGACGGTGGATGGTGTCCTGGGGGTACTCCTCCCAGACCTGGATCAAGGCATCAGTGAGCTCCTGCTTTTAGCACAGGTCCCACTAGAGCAGTGGTTCTCAAACTTCTCCTGGGGGACTCCCAGCCATCTCACAGTTTTGTTGTAGCCCTGAACTAGCTCACCTGATTCGAGCAGGTAAGGGATTGATGATTAGTTGACAAGTTGATTAAGGTGTGCTATTTCTGGAATAAATCTAATATATGGCATGGCTGGGGGTCCCCCAGCTGTGGTTTGAGAACCACTGCATTAGAGGACATTGGGCCTGAATGGGCCCAAACTGAAGAAGTGAAGAAGAATCAGTCAGGAAGGATAAGGAGAGCATGTACCATGTTTATCCTAGGAGGACCCAAACACTTGGAACATGCGACAGGACCATGTAGCCAGATGACTCCTTCCTGTCCCCATCCTGTGCCCAACCCGCTGCTGTGCCGGTTTCCACGTCACTGCTGTTGGTGATCACATTTCCACCTGGTGACACCAGCTTTCATCTCCAGGGGGCTTTTCATTCTTCCTTCACAAGACCACCGAACTGTATTGATGCTACAAAAGACTATGGTCACAGCCCACCAATTATATCTTCATTGCTGGACAATAATTGAACACTGATAAACAAAATGACCTAATTACAAAGGGCTGTGTGCCTTCAGATCCCCCACCTGGTACAGCCAGAAGAGGACTGGCCACCCCATTGAGTCTGGCTTCTCTCTAGGTTTCTTCCTAGGTCCCACCTGCTATGTAGTTTTTCCAAGCCACTGTGAATCTATTGCGTTGCTTGCTCTTGGGGGGTCTCGGGCCAGGTGTCTGTCAAAGCACTTTGTGACACCTGCTGTTGTAGAAAGGGCTTTATAAATGACCACCTGCAAAACTATTCCCTTTTTGGGGGTTGTCTTGGTGTTGCCTCTCCAGTGTACCTGTAATCCCTTTCATTTGCACCAAAACAGGTGACTTTGATTCACAATCTCTTATGATTCATAACTGGAAATATTTGTCCCAGAGGTTTAACTGACATGATGTTGTACATGTTTCAATTAATTTCTTTGAGCAATAAATATATTATAATTGCAGTGCAATTTAATTTGTCTCATGGAACCCAAATGTAGATTATAGGTAGAATGTGCATAAAATAAATATTTAAAACAGTGGCAATTCAAAACTACATTTGATGCAATCCTCATAGTTTTTGGTTAGAAACCAGAGCCTTTGATGCACTAAGTTCTAACAAACACTTAACAAATACCTGTTTACTACAGGGGTACAAACAAATCGACATAGGTATAAAAATACCTGTAGATTATATTACAGTGGATGGGCTATTCACAGAGGTATTATCAAAAGTCCTAAGCATAAAAAGTGTTGCAAAGTGCCTGAAGTCCTTGGCTGTGGTACATGTTCTATAATACTACACTCCATCGAGCATTACCGTTTAAGGATATCAACAGGTTGTATTTAAAGTGAATTCTGAATGCTCAAAATGCTTGCCTTAGAATGAGACTATGGATGTTATCAGCTATTGAGGGCATTGACATTGGCCAATCCTATGAAGAGCTGGCTGATGAAACCTTTCACCAATAATGGATGGCTGACACCACAACAACTTGTGTACAACCAGAACACAAATAGAGCCAGGGTGGTGGTTGAGAATGCTTTTGGCAGATGGCGGAGGCTCGTTAGGGCAAGGCAGAAGCGAAGGTCCAGAGGGTGGAGGCAGCAGTGGGGGTCCAGAAGCCGGAGGCATCAGCGGCGGTCCAGAAGGCAGAGGCAGCAGTGGCGGTCTGGAAGGCGGAGGCAGCAGCGGTGGTCCGGAAGGCGGAGGGTCGGCAGGGCAAGGCAGGAGCGGCACAGAAGCCGGAACAGGGATCTGGACAGACACAGAACCACAAACAGACAGACCGACAGACACAGAGAAAGACACCGGCTCAGGGACACTGGCAGACGACGGCACCGGCACGGGGACCGGGGCAGGCACCGGCTCGGGGACTAGGGCAAGCACCGGGACTGAGTCAGGCACTGGCACTGGAGGAGGAACAAGGGAAGGCTCTGGCTCAGGAAAAAAGGCAGGCCCGGGGAGCAGGGCAGGTCCGGGGACAAGGCAAGGCTCAGGATCGGGGACAAGGCAAGGCTCAGGATCGGGGGCAAGGCTCAGGCTCAGGGACAAGGCAAGGCTCAGGCTTGGGGACAAGGCAAGGCTCAGGCTCGACTGATGGTGGTGAAGCAACCTCTGGTGGCCGAGGCGGAGCAGGAGCAATCTCTGGTGGTCGTGAGACTTGAGCGTTAGTAGAGATGGTGTCTATCTTGGGATCCGCTAACTTATGACTAGGGTTGGTGGCCATCTTGGAACTGAGGCAGGTGGCCATCTTGGAACTGGGGCCGGTGGCCATCTTGGGATCGGCCATCTTGGAACTGGGGCTGGTGGCCATCTTGGAACTGAGGCTGGTGGCCATCTTGGAACTGGGGCCAGTGGCCATCTTGTGATCGGCCATCTTGGAACTGTGGCTGGTGGCTTTCTTGGGACTGGGGCCGGTTGCCATCTTGGGATCGGCCATCTTGGAACTGGAGCTGGTAGCCATCTTGGAACTGGGGCCGGTGGCCATGTTGGGATCGGCCATCTTGGAACTGGGGCTGGTAGCCATCTTGGAACTTAGGTCGATGGCCATCTTGGGATCGGCCATCTTGGAACTGGGGCTGGTAGCCATCTTGGAACTGAGGCCGGTGGCCATCTTGGGATCGGCCATCTTGGAACTGGTGATGGTAGCCATCTTGAAACTGAGGCCTATGGCAATCTTGGAATCGGCCATCTTGGAACTGGGGCTGGTGGCCATCTTGGGATTAGCCATCTTGGAACTGGGGCTGGTAGCCATCTTGGAACTGAGGCCCGTGGCCAACTTGGGATCAGCCATCTTGGAACTGGGGCTGGTAGCCATCTTGGAACTGGGGCTGGTAGCCATCTTGGAACTGGGGCTGCCATCTTGGAACTGGGGATGGTAGCCATCTTGGAACTGGGGCTGGTAGCCATCTTGGAACTGGGGCTGGTAGGCCTCTTGTGACTCAGGCGTGAGGCCATTCTGGGAGTTTCAAAATGGGCAGGAGCCTCAAAGACTCTACGAGGGAGGACATAGTCGCCGTCCACAGCCTCTCTGACCAAACATTCTTCATATAAATAATAAACAATGCAGGGGTCAGGCCAGAATAACAATCCAAGAATAGTATGCTCAGTAGGAAGAAATAATACTTACAATACCTCGCGAAGAGGCAATGGTGTGTGTAAGCCTTATATACAGACTGGGTGAGAGCAGGTGTTCAGAATTTGGGTGATTGAGTCCGAGTTATGGGAATTGTAGTTTTTGGATAGGGAAGCTGTAGTCCTCAGGGAAGAGGAACTGGGGAACGTTACAATACCAAACAAGGAATAATTGTTGGTCCATTGTTGCATGTATCAATTGTGCATAAATCAACGGCATGTAAACATTTTTTACCTTTTAATGTTTAAGGAAATTATTGAAAAACAAAACGACTGTCGAGCCTTAACATAAAACACAACTACATCAGAAATACATTAACAAACCCCTTCTGTGTTCCTCTCATAACAGATGTCTATTTATTGTTTGTTTCCATGTTATACATTTTCAAAGCTACATGGAGACACTGCATAATATACTGTAATGTACAGTATAGTGTAAACAGCAGTATGGTGTAAACATTTTTACAGCTTCTAAGCTGAAGAATAGAATTAGAAAAGATAGAATATAATAAATAATCAATTATGTTGCACCTGACCAGCAATTAAAACCATAGCATAAAAGGCATCCATTTGTAATTTAAAAGGCCATTGACTTAAAAATAGTGACAAATTGTATTGTAATATAAACAGTGTCCAACATCAAGTGGCATTGTGCCTATTTCTTAAAGGACTTGGCAATCTGTCTGAGAACAGATAGAAACCCTTTCTGGAATTCATCCTGGAGCAGTCTGCTTTCTTCAGCCTGCTGGATCGCCAACTCTTTCCTCCCCAGCACTCTTTCCTTAGCATGGTGGTCTATCATCAGCTGCATGTACTGGTCTCGCTGCTCATGTCCACATTGCAGGATGGCCCTATTTTCATCATCCATTCTCCTTAGTGCCTCAAGGAAGTCTGAATCCCTTTTCCTCTTTTCCCCTAACTCAAAATATAGACAACACAAAAAGTACATTTACTACTTCATTTCAAGAATAGTTTTTTATTAAAGGTTTAAAATGAAGTGAAAAGGAATGATGCATAGTTTTAACCCTCCCTACCAAACATGGCCTCCCTCAACCCCCCCTGGAAAATTGGCGACGAAAGGGAAAAAACAGGGACAGCCACATAATTTTGCCACAGGACTTTCGACCACCCAGGTCTGTTGCAGGAAAGGCATCTGTACAACAGTCTTGCAACCTGGTTACACTGAGGGGACTACAGTCACGTAGACTGGATTTAGAGCACCAATAATACAAGTCTAGGTTTTTAATTGTATTATTTTCAGGCATTTGGAAATGGAGAGAAATTGTTTTTTTTTTAAGCTATTGTATGGATGCCCTGAAGGCCAAGGCAAAAAAAGTTATTTTTGCCCCGAGAATAAGTTTATCTCCTTTGAATGACTTATTATCTTGAGATTGTTAAAAACTTTTTTTTACTAAGTTGTTCAAAAGAGATACTAAGTCGTTCGAAAGAGATAAACTTAGTGCCTCGGGAAAAGAAAAGAAAAACTACTTTTGGTTCAAAGCTATTGGCTGAATTATGGCCTTTTGATGTGAAACGACACCATAGATAGGTTTGCAAGCACTGATTGTTTTGGTAATGGAAGATAATGATGTCATGCTTAAACAAATTATTTACAGTACAAATATTATGGTGTAAGCAAGTTAATAACACAATTACTTTAACCAAATGGCTGTATGGAGTTGATATCGATAAATAGGCTAAGCTGATCAATCAAGTATATGGCTAGGTTTCTTTTAAATCACATAGAAATGCCTGTTACATGACCTTTGTATTAACCAGTTAGGGAGCACCATGCCGGCGGCGGGTTGCTGCCCCCCCCACCCCCAAAAACTGGTTCACAAGTCCAAACAATCACAGTTCACAAGTCCTATTTCTAGGTTATATATACATGTTATATATCTACATAAAGCTTAGACACTCTGGAATGTAGCAAATGTCACCATTCTACAGTAGCTATAACAAAAATAAT
>JACXGM010007610.1:6920-19288 GCA_016801145.1 Umbra pygmaea
ACATCCACCCCATGTTAGCACTGATGCTATTGGACTACATCCACCCCTTCCATTTCCATTGTTAATGGGAATCTCAAACTTGTTTTGTACCCCAGAGGCATTCTGTTAGAGCTATTGAGGGCTTGTGTAACACT
Organism: Umbra pygmaea; assembly: GCA_016801145.1. Lineage (NCBI taxonomy): Eukaryota > Metazoa > Chordata > Actinopteri > Esociformes > Umbridae > Umbra > Umbra pygmaea. The sequence goes on from JACXGM010007610.1 coordinate 7,055, forward strand.
GTAGTATTCATTACATAAACTTGTGAAACACCTGGGGACCTTCTCAGAGGTGTGGAGGCAGTGTTATGCACTGTGGCTGTTAATGGGTGTGGGTGGGGTTTATTTTTACCTTCTATGGAGACTAAAGAGGTACTATGTGGCCTAAATATGGTTGTGTATTTATGTTATAAAAATCTAAAATCTCTCTTTGTCTTTCTGTCGTTAGTACGCTGGCTGAGATGGCTGCTGCTACATCGGTCCATGTAGTTGCCATCATAGAACCCATCATCCAGCATGCTGACTGGTTCTTTCCGGAAGGTAAGAAATCTCTATTTGTATATATTTATATTGTCTAAAGGACTGTGATTTTAGTTAACTTTTTTGTGTTTCCCTCCTCTCAAGATGTGGACTTCAACGTGTCAGGAATGTTCGTGGCCATGACCTCTGATCCTGAGCCAGGCTCCTTCGATAGGCGACGCCCAGGCAGCATGGGGGAGGGGGACACTCCCCGCAAAGACAGGTACCTGACCTACCCACGTCCTGCGCCTGGTCTCAGCCCTCTTCCCCGGACACTGACAGGGCAGTCTAGGGGGTTAGCGGCCATGTCAGCCCTCTATAAAGTGGCTGATGAATCCATCACGGTCAAAGAAACACTTACTGGGAAGCAAGAAGATTCCTTTCTACTGCCACTTTAACACGCTCAAGCTATTCTCTAAGACAGGAGGGGTTCCCAACCAGAGGGAATTAAATAAGGGAATCTTCCATAAGGCCTTATCTGATCTGTCTTGATTAGAGAAGTAAGATAATATGCACCAGCTATGGAGGGTAAATCTATGGTCCCAGTTTTGAAAAATTGGTCGATGCCAAGTTTCTGAAAATGAAACTATAGCCCAACTTCCAGAACATGAATCTAAAGCTAATCCTGTTTCTTAACGTGAATCTTTAATCACAGATTCTGAAAATGAATCTATAATTCAAGCTGCAGAAACTGCATTTCAATGTTTTTTGACACTACAGTATTATGTAAGTTAATTGTAGCTATATAATAAATAAAATGTGTTTTAACCAAGGTTGTGAAAAGTAACTAAACCTTCACTCTTTAAAAAATACAATGTTTAACACGTTGAATGTCTCATGTGCTACCTCTACTAAAACTTCAATTCAGTGATGTGATCACCCCATTTAAATTGCCTAGCTACTTTAAAAACAATAAATGTGTGTAAACATGACCTTGCCATCTCAGACATATCACCACAAACCCCAAATCGATATGATTCTGGCGTACACCAGGTTGTTTCTGGTGTGATGCACTTATCTCTCAGTTTGATGTCACTTATTCTGTCTTTTAAACCAATGAGTTGTTTGCAATCTGCAGAATTTTCAGATGGAGATTTTAACTGGAGATCATGTGATTGTAGTGGACTTTGTAAGCCTGCGTTTTGTGTTGCTGGCTCTATGTTCTATGCCACTATTCCATTGACATCTCTGGTTGTAATACATGTACAGTACACAGGACCTTCAAGCGTTTGGAGTTTGCTAGATTACTCACGAGAACTGTTCATATGTTGAGTGTTGAGTGGCATCTCGTTTAACTATAATTTTCTGTTCCTGTATTGGGTCCTGTCTGTCTCCTGTACTCTCACGGTCGATACCTGTCTCCTTCTTTGTTCCTGTATCGGCCCCTGTCTCTCTACTGTGTTCTCTCTCGCTGTCGTTACCGGGCCCCTTCTGCCTCTCTCCTCTCTGGCGATGTCGTCAGTTTGTCCTTACCTCTCAATTTCTCCCCTCTTCCCCCCGTGTAGCCCAGCCCTTAACAAACCGGGTGACCACACCCCCACCCCGACCCCCCGTAGAACCAACACTGTTAATAGAAAGCAGACTCATCATGCCCCCTCGCCCTCCGTCCAACCCCACGTACCACCGCAGGAGGCTGGAGGGGTCACCCAAACCCAGCCATCGACTGAGCCCCAGATGCACGAACCAATTCTGGGTGCGGGTGCCAAGGCAAGCCTGGCTGGGGTGGGTGGTGGTGGTCAAGGTCAGGCTGGGTCACCAGAGGCCCAGATGGCCCCAGGGCAGCAATCTCTCCTTCCTACCCAGCACAGCACTGAGGACAACAGGTAAGGAGGGGCAGGCGATCAGCCAATCAGCCAGACAGAATCTTGGTGCCGCCCCTGTTGTCGATTCCTACTGATCAGCCTACAGCTCTTTGTTGTTGCTCAGTATTCCCTTTACTGTGCTTAGAGTCTGTTGTAATCATGTCCACTGAAATCAAGTACCCCGTAAATAATGTCTTTAAGCCAATGTTTTGAACTATTTGTTGAAATGCCTGTGATTCTGGAAGCAACTTTGTGATTGTTGTTTGTCTATGGTCCTGTTACTTCCCAGACTTGGTGCTTTACAGCTTCCAGGAGTGACCCAGTCTGTCGGCCTTCCTACCAGTGTTCATCAGCTGCCTAATTATCTGCCTATCTGTCTTCTTGCCATGTGGCGGTTTAATGGTTTTCTTTGAAATGGTCCCAAACTGTTTGATTCACAGCCCTCTGGCCTCTCCTGACACACTCCTGCTCTGGTTATCCTCAGTGCATGGGCATCTGTTATGTTTCCTTGAATGAACTTCCTAAATGATCCTTCTGTTACTTGTAGTGTTTTTGCATCTCTTTTGTATTGATTGGAAATGCACTTGATTGTAATGAACTGTAATAGTTCAAGGACATGATTGACTAACCCTGTAGAGCTTTGTGCTAATATTTTTGCATGTGACTGTTTAGCCCTTATACTGACCCCGGCTTGTAGACTGCTGAGTAAACGTGACCGTGAGTTTGTCATGTCCTTTACTCCCACAGCCTCGCCCGGGATTTGAACTCCAGCACAACACCCCAGAAGGATGGAAGTTCCCAACTCACTGTTGTGTCACCACAACCTCAGGGGGGATCGTGGGGTCCCAGCACCAGTTTGCTACGCAGGGGTGAGAGAACCCACTTTTACCCATCAATATCTATACATCTACATCCCTGTACCTTCTAGTACTTTTTACTCAGAGCCACAACTTTCAAAATTGAAGCGTTTCTTATACATAATGTGCTTCATTACAAATGCTTGGATCAACAAGGTCATTGTAACCTGCATACTTTTTGGAGTAGTTGCTACTGCTAATTAATTTCCCAATTTAAATTCATGGTTTTATTCTTTCTACCCCCAGGTACCAAGAAGCAGGCCCCTGCTCCACCCAAACAGACCAACCCTTTCGTACCGAATGCCTCCAACCCTGTCCAAACTCCTGGTCAACATCCCGCTTCAAACAGCCCGTACCCCATGATCGCGCCGCGACGCACCACAAGCAAAGAATCTCCCATCCACGCCCCCAGTCACCCACCCCCACAGCCCCCACAAGCCCCCCAGTCTCAGGGGGAGTCAGAGCCGTCTCCCCCCCATACCCCAACGCCCCCTAGCACTCCTACTCACAATTTGCCTACCTCTGCCCCCTTCACCCCCCTCTCCTCTTTTCATTCGGGCTCCCTCCCTCGGCCCAGCAGGCCGGCCCCGAAGCCACGCCCACGCCCTAATGTCCCTCCTCCCCCTCAGCCTCCTAATGATGACAACAGTAACGGGATCTGCAGTTCTGCCTCTAAGATCATCACTGGTAAAGTTACCCTGCACTCTTTCCCAGTCAAACCCACTCCTCACTTGGTGTGTAACTGAAATTGAACTGTTTTGACAGAACCACACTATAGTTATCCAGGATTGCCACAGATGACTCCATGTAGCTTTCAGTTTCACAGCTGATTTACTGTAGTTTCAGCCCATACTACAGAGGAGATAGGGAAGTATGGAGTGTGGGCAGTTCTCCTGAGGTTTCCAAGTCGAGTAGGATATTCCGTCAGACATACTGTAGTTTTGCAATAGCACATACTGAATTATAGTTAGCCCTATTTCAGCAAAAATATACATCATGCAATAATGGAAATGTCATGGTTTGCTAAAACTTTTATTACATTATAGAGAGGTAAAATTATTCAAAATTTGCCTCAGGTTAGAACACTCATGGCAAAGTTTTGAATACCACTTACAGCGAGTATTGTAATACTTTTTCCAACTGCCATTGAAATCATATGCTAATGTCAATGCTATCTAATTTAGCATTGTGTGAGATCTTCAACAATATTTGGTGTTTGTTACACTTGGCTTTTGGTGTCACTGCATGTAGTACTGCCTCACGCTCACTGTTATTGTGGTGATTTGATAAAACATGCATGATGGGTACATTTTGGAATATTGCAGATGTGTGAGATGACCTGCCTGTAAGCTGAGATTGAGAGGCAGGTAATGGTAAGGATATGTTTGGCTGACATGCTGTGTTGCTGGCCATTGCTTTTTTTTGTGGGTTAACATGCGCATATCTGCCTGCGCAGGTGCATGTGAGTTGATGAGGGAGTGTGTGCTGCATGCTTGAGCTTAATGCATTAACCTAGCATGCCAAACGCAACTAACATGCATGTGAGATGCGTTCTCTTGTGCTTTGGCTTGGGGTTATTAGAAACAGGATCTTCCTTTGTACGCTTACTACCTGAAGAGATGCTACAGCCTCCTTGCTTATCTCTGGGTCAAATGAAGGCAAAGTTATGGAATATCCAATCATTCAAGTCTTTTCTAAATGCCTGGACTTCCTTTCTTGAAGCAGTCTAGAGCCCAGAAATGCACAAATAACATTTCAGAGTAACACACCAAGGATACCCTTAAGGCCACGATATTAATTGATTTTCCGTACAATTGAAGATGGTTAAACTGGGCCTAGTGTTGTTTATTTTTATAGATAAGACACGTCCTTGGCGTCTTAACAGTTTGTGTTTCACTTTTAGATTTGATGTTACTGATGTGACTATAGTTCATTCAGCACAGCCTGTTTGAATGTGTCGCTGTCGCTCTGGAAAGCTTTTCTTTGCAGACTGATGGTAGTGTCAATTCGTCAATTCAGGAAGTGAGCAGAAGTGACAAAGCTAAAAAACTTAAATAAAATATCACTTCTCATATTTTTTTAACCCTGTTTCCCTTCCCCATTTTCATTTTAGCCAATTGTATCTCGAGCCCGTTTTCATTGCAACAATCCCAAACAGGTTCAGCAAGCCTTTCTGATATGATAGACGTTTGTGCCAAGTCGTTCTGTTTTTTCACCATACTTCTCTTTCAAACATGAACTTATGTGGGTTAGCATGTGTTAGGGCAGCAGTTCTCCACGGGGGGGTCTTTGCTTAGAGAGGAAAGGGGGCCTCAGAGAGCTGCCAGTGGACTTGAAATAACAAGGAGGAATAATATAACGACTATTCAACTATTTTTGACTAATTGCATTTAAAATACAGTGCCTTGCAAACTTCCGTTCTTGAAATTATATTTCTGTTCTTTTTGACTCAATTGTTGTAAGGAACTGGTTAATATGTTGGAAAATATATAACAATTTAAAATATTATGAATTATTAATATTGGGTAGTGTTACCTTTTGCTGCAATAACTGGTTTCAGTACTTAGGGGTAGGTATGCACCGGTTTTGCTTTAAGCATCAGAGTGATTTTGCTAGATTCTTTTGGGCAGATTTGCTTCATGTCGTTTAAGTCATCTTGACAATGCTTGTGGACCACAGTTGGGGGCGGACTACTGTAGCAGGTTCTCTTTCTATTTGGCTCCACCCATTCTTCTTTAAATTTTGCAAATATTTCATAACATAAATCTAATAAAGAAAAATAATTGTTTTTTTAAGTACCATTAATAATACAGTAGTTTGAGAGAATTGGACAGAAATTAAGGTACTTTTCAAGCCACAGCATATAAAAGTATATCATTAAAAAAATAATTAATTTGATGATTGCTTGCTCTGAAGTGCTGCGAACTGAGAACATCTGTGAGTATGATTGTTAACTAGAAAATCACAACGCTCACCTGACAATTTAATTTCTCTGTCCACGGTAACTTTACACCATGAAATTTGTGCAAAAAAAATTATAAACGCATACGTTTTTATTTTTTTTTACAAATGGAATAATTTTCAAAAAGTAAAAACATACCCTTTATAAAAACATTTAGCAAAAAAGGTTCTGTAAAGATTTTTTTAATCTCATGCAAGGGTTTCCTGAAATATTTAGTTGAACACAGGAGGTCTTGGAGGTAAAAAGGTTGAGAACCAGTGTATTCGGGCACAATCACTCATCTTAGTAACTGATGAGAGCAGGAAAGCACTGCTGACAATGCCCCCCATTCCCCTGAATGACCCAGCCCCACCAAGTCAAGATTCAACCCTGAACTGTGACAGTCAACCCCGGTGCCACACAACAGCACCTCCAACCGGGAGGCCTTCATTTTTCAGTTGTTCCAATTTTCCTTTATTCTCAATCTTCCTGAATTGAAATAGAATTGATCGCAAAACCTTGTAGGTTGAATTATCTGATTGATTACTCATGTGTCAATTACATACATTTTTGTTTAGATGCAGGTTTGAACTTGAAGGGGACTGGCCGAGTCCTAATCCCTCAGATTAAGGTGACGCAGCAAGTGCAGAGCTCTGCTGATGCCAGGCCCACCATCACTCCAGTCCTGCCCTCTAAACCTGGGATCCAGACAGAGAGCACCATGCTGTGAAGGCAGGATATGTCACTTTAACTGACCAAATAACATTCCCTTCCATACCTATTCTGTATTCAGGTCTGAACATACAGACTGGACATTAAGACTTTCCTTTGTCCATCACTCCAGTGAGCACAACTGTGTGGAACAAACACCATCTACCCTAACAGTGTAGGAACTGAAATCTATGACCTCCCTGTATTCTTTAAACCCTTATCCTGCTAAACATTATGGAAACTTTACCTGCAACAAGACATGTCACTGTAGTTACCTTTGAACAAAGACAGCCTGTACTGGGACTGGACAATATTTTGTTTTTTCAACAATGCTGTAATGTTATGAGCCAATAGCTGGAGGTATCTGAAATTAATGTTTCATTCATTGTGGATTTTTGATCCAATTGTTGAATATTGATATTAAAAAGGGGTGGGAGGCTGATCTTATAAACTTAAAACCTGATAACAAATATTTTTGTATTACCCAATGTTAGTCCTGTGGTGCATTTAAATATTGGCAGTGGGATTTAAAAACATGGAAATAGATTTTTGTATTACTATACTTTTTTTGCATTTACAAATTGCCTACAAAACTGACATTTTCATGCAAAAGAATACAATGTTCATTCAAAAAGAACTTTTATAATTGATAACAAATACTGTAGATGTTGAGCCAAAAATCCCACCAGAGGCCATGTGTGATTTTGATTGTAGCTTTCAAGGACCAAAGATGACAGATGATTAAGAGTGCTATTCAATATTTATGAAGTGTTACAAATTGCAAAATAGTAATGTAATAACAAATTCCAGTTGAGCTGACATGGAAGATTTTACAGAGAATGGTCTCTAAAAATGTGGGAACTTCTCCCGTGAAATTTCAATCATGCCATAAAGTTTCAATCATGCTGTAACGTTTCAATCATGCTGTAACATTTCAATCATGCTGTAACGTTTCAATCATACTGTAATGTTTTGAGTGGCACCCTTTATTTGATGAATGTGTTGCATTCTATTTTTATATATAAATGTTTAATTAAAGGACAATTGAAATATCACTGATGAGTGAAGTTATGTCAACCTCATTCTTGAATTTTTTTTTACTTTTCTTACCACAACATGCTGTTTTTGTTGAGGAAGGAGAAAGCTTTTTATCTGTTTAATTCAATTCCAACTGACCCATGTTATACTGGAAGTTGCTGTTCAACAGAGTTGTACTAATCTGTAATTTAAAACGAAACTGACGCCAATCCTTTATTTCCCCTTGAAAATGTATATTAGAATAGCAATCGGGTGGCCTTTTGCTGCTATATACAGTATCTCACAAAGTGAGTACACCCCTCACATTTTTGTAAATATTTGATTATAACTTCATGTGACAGCACTGAAGAAATGACACTTTGCTACAATGTAAAGTACTGCGTGTACAGCTTGTATAACAGCGCTAGTTGTGAGGGCACAAATTAAGTAAAAATAAATAGCTATTATAGACCACTAACAAGGCTCAAAATAGCACCACACTTTTAAGGTAGCATAATGAGAATCCCTGTAAGCAATTTGTGTTTTCACATTGCCAGCTGTATGTTTTCCTCATTGATCTGCATGAATGACCGCAAAACCTCTTGCCATTGACGATTCCAATTCACAGTTCAGCTCACGTAACACAAAGTTTGTGGTTTGACTAATCGAGTCTGTTTCCAAAGATGGCTTCTGCCTTGTAGACACGAACGGTAATATCTTTTAAACTATATTTCTAATTAACTGGCTGTACACATACAAAGTTCTTAATGGCTCTCATTATGCTACCGTGGAAGTGTGGTGCTATTTTGATCTTTGTTAATAGTCTATAATAGCGATTTATATTTACTTATTTTGTGCCCTCACGACTAGAGTTATAAGGTAATTATCAGTTAGCACTAAAACTGGGCACATTCGTTTAGCATTAAAACATATCCCAGAGAAGGGTAAACTCGGTAGCAATGTGTTATAAACCCCTAGGTTCATTTTGCGTCAGAGTTGTCCTTTAAGGTCGAAACCGCTGGCAACAAAAGAAAATGTCCAAATTAGGCCCAAACTGTCTATTTTGTGTGGCCACCATTATTTTCCAGCACTGCGTAACCCTCTCGGGCATGGAGTTCACCAGAGCTTCATAGGTTGCCACTGGAGTCCTCTTCCACTCCTCCATGATGACATGAAGCTGGTGGATGTTAGAGACCTTGCTCTCCTCCACCTTCCATTTGAGGATGCCCCACAGATGCACCGTTACCCTCAGATTCTTTAGCAAGGCAGTGGTCGTCTTGGAGGTGTGTTTGGGGTCTTTATCATGTTGGAATACTGCCCTGCGGCCCAGTCTCCGAAGGGAGGGGATCATGCTCTGCTTCAGTATGTCACAGTACATGTTGGCATTCATGGTTCTCTCAATGAACTGTAGCTCCCCAGTGCCGGCAGCACTCATGCAGGTCCAGAGCATGACACTCCCACCACCATGCTTGACTGTAGACAAGACACACTTGTCTTTGTACGCCTCACCTGGTTGCCGCCACACAGGGCAGCCGACAGGAATCTATGGGCCCAAGACAAACTTCACATTTAGGGCCCCCCGCTAAAAAAATGACTGTGCAAAAACAAAATTTGGGGCCCCCCTCAAGACTTGGCCCTGGACAACATCCCCGGTTGTCCCCCCCGTCAGCTGCCCTGCCGCCACACATGCTTGACACAATCTGAACCATATAAGTTTATCTTGGTCTCATCAGACCACAGGACATGGTTCCAGTAATCCATGTCCTTAGTCAGCTTGTCTTCAGCAAACTGTTTGCAGGCTTTCTTGTGCATCATCTTTAGAAGAGGCTTCCTTCTGGGACGACAGCCATGCAGACTAATTTGATGCAGTGTGCGGCGTATGGTCTGAGCACTGACAGACACACCCCCCACCCTTTCAACCTCTGCAGCAATGCTGGAAGCACTCATACGTCTATTTCCCAAAGACAACATCTGGATATGACGCTGAGCATGTGCACACAACTTTTTAGGATGACCATGGCGAGGCCTGATCTGAGTGGAACCTGTCCTGTTAAACCGCTGTATGGTCTTGGCCACCATGCTGCAGCTCAGTTTCAGGGTCTTTGCAATCTTCCTATAGTCTAGGCCATCTTTATACAGAGCAACAATTCCTTGTTCAGATCCTCAGAGAGTTCTTTGACATGAGATGCCGTGTTGAACTTCCAGTGACAAGTATGAAAGAGTGTGAGAGCAATGACCCCGAGGAGGGAAAATGGCTAACTACGCCCAATTTGGAAATTTTCACTTAGGGTTATATTCTATTTTGTTGCCAGCGGTTTAGACCTTTTGAATTGAGTTATTTTGAGGGGAAAGCAAATTTACACTGTTATACAAGCTGTACACTCACTTCTTTGCATTGTAGCAAAGTGTAATTTCTTCAGTGTTGTCACATGAAGTTCTAATCAAATATTTACAGAAATGTGAGCAGTGTAGTCACTTTTGTATGATAGTGTAGATATACCATTTGTTTTAATAATGATTTTGATTGAATTACTTGTCATATGGACCCAGCTTGCAGGTTGCAACGGTCTAGAAAATGTTCTGCATAACAACTATGCATGTATGACATATATTGACAGAACAATCCCAAAGCAGGTTAAAAAGATACTTGCATAGTAGAAGAATTTTACTGAAGCACCTAAATTCTTTAATATAGCTATTGTATTAGATAAGCAAAAGAAAAATAGCCCAGATGGGATGTTTTTTCTAAACCAGGCATTATGTTGACAGCCTTTAAATGGTAACTTGGCTTATGAATTTGTATTTTTTAATTTTCTGCACTTTCAATATGATCTCTGTATGCAAATGTCTGTTAAAATTGAAGATGAACAAACATTTTTCTGTTATGTGTGAAAGGATCTTTCATAGTTTCTTCATATTAAAGTTTTTGGTATTATTATTCCAAATAAAGAAAGCAAAAATATATTAAACTGTGTTAATTAATGCCCAATGAATACTGCATTTGCATACACTGGAAAGAACACTGAATTTTTATATTCTTATTTAATGGAATGCATGAAATTTAATTAAATATGCTATTTGTAGAATTTGAGCCGCATCTAAGGAACTCATTTCTTTTTAAAGGGACCAACTTACAAATCCTGTAAAGTCTCATGCTTGATAGTTAATAAATCCAAAAAAACAACGTATCAGATGATTCTTTACACTATGCAGTGCTTTGTAACTCACAAAAGCACAGGCTAAAATGCATAAATAATATTAAGGCAGTGTTTAAAGTGTACTTTATGATTATAGAATAAATAACATCCTTTGTTGGCTCATCAAGTCAACAGCAAGTGTTCGGTTTAATAAGTTGCCAATGGGTGGTGCCACTTCACCACTACATGCATTTGTCCTTCTAGATATCATTGCCTGTGGAAAGATCCAGGTCAGGCCCAGTAGCCAATGATGAAGACGGCAACTGAGAGGCAGATGATGAGGTTTGCGTTGACCAGGTGTCGGTGGCACGGCTCTTCCTTCAGTGAACTGCTGGGGTCGAGAAGCAGGGGGGGTGGAGGGGCTCTGTCGCCCTCCGTCTGTTTCTCCATCCCACACAGCCAGTAGAGGGCAGCCTTCATCCTGGACTGGCTCCTTACACTGGGTCCTGTTATGTATGTTGTGGTTAATCGGTGCTTGAAACGCACCACGACAAGCACCTTAAATATTTCTACTGGGTGGCTGATAGTTTCAGATATTTCAAAATGAGTATTTGCACAGTGCAGACTAATTCAAGCTGTGTGTATGGGATTGTATATATTGTACAATATTAGACTAGTAACAAATGAGGCCACCACACACCTTCGCTCTGATGGTGTGTGTCTTTGTCAGCCGTCTGTTCTCTGTCTTCAGTCTTTTGCTCTGCGCTCTCCTTCGTCTTTGTGCCATTAGTCACAGTCTGTACCATCTCCAGAGCTGCGCTGAACTTCCCCACTTTATCAAATCGTGTGAACCATGTTAGGCGACTGATCTGTTCCAATGCAGAAACAGACAACGACAGTACCAGTTTTACATCTATACTGATGATGCAGTTCTGTATGGCCTTTATTTTAGAACAGTCATAGTAATCAATAGGTTGATTTCTAAAATACATTATTGCCATTACAGGTCCCGTCTCACCTGTTCTGGGCTGGGTTTCTCTGTGGCCAGACTGACCCCTACCACCACCAGCAGGGTGAGGAAGGACAGCATGGTGGAGAAGTAGAGATAGTGGACGTTTTTCACAATGTCAGGCCTGCTGTCCTTTTCGTAACACAGTGGTGAAGGGTAGACAAAGTCCAGGGACATCCGCACACAGCCCACCACCACCCCCAGCAACAAGCCCCAGAAAGCCCCCTGCACATAACAAGACGGGCCCACGTTAGCTACACATCTTGATTATTTCTTTCAACATCAACTAGAAAGTGTTGTCCTGATTTTATGTAAATGATACATAGTACTCTATAAGTGCAGCTTCAGTTGTGACTGGCAAAACAACATCCTACAGTAGCTCTCTTAACATCCATCATCTAGTAAAAGCACATTTTGTTTTACTTTCTCATTGGTCCTCTTCCAGAAGCATCCAGTCAGGAAGATGATGGCAACAGGGGGTTGG
>JACXGM010007610.1:19388-30529 GCA_016801145.1 Umbra pygmaea
ACATCCTGAAGAAAGGACAGGTGATGGTGTTAGGACAGGAGTGATGGTGTTACAACAGGAGTGATGGTGTTAGGACAGGAGTGATGGTGTTAGGACAGGAGTGATGGTGTTACAACAGGAGTGATGGTGTTAGGACAGGAGTGATGGTGTTAGGACAGGAGTGATGGTGTTAGGACAGGAGTGATGGTGTTACAACAGGAGTGATGGTGTTAGGACAGGAGTGATGGTGTTAGGACAGGAGTGATGGTGTTAGGACAGGAGTGATGGTGTTAGGACAGGAGTGATGGTGTTAGGACCGGAGTGATGGTGTTAGGACAGGAGTGATGGTGTTAGGACATGAGTGATGGTGTTAGGACACTGGTGATGATATTAGGACACTGGTGATTATGTTAGGACATGGGATGATGATATTAGGACACTGGTGATGATATTAGGACATGGGTGATTATGTTAGGACACGTATGATGATATTAGGACACAGGCGATGGTGTTAGAACATGGGATGATGATATTAGGACACGGGTGATGGTGTTAGGACACGGATCATGATATTAGGACACGGGCGATGGTGTTCGAACATGGCATGATGATAATAGGACACATGTGATTGTGTTAGAACATAGGATGGTGATATTAGGACACGGATGATGATATTAGGGCATGGATGATGATATTAGGACACAGGCAATAATGTTAGGACAGGGGTGATTGTTAGAACATGGGATGATGATATTAGGACACAGGCGTTGGTGTTAGAACATGCAATGATGATATTAGGACACGGGTGATGGTGTTAGGACACATATGATGATATTAGAACACAGGCAATGGTGTTAGGACAAGGGTGATTGTGTTAGAACATGGGATGAAGATAATAGGACACGGGTGATGGTATTAGAACACGGGATGATGACATTAGGACTAGACCTGTTTGAGTCATAACTTACTCGGATCTTTCACCTGAGTCTTTAAAATAACTCATGAGTCGCGAGTCTATTATCATTAACTTGGATCAGTTGAGTCCTAATAAAATTCAATCTAAAATTATACAAACTCTTGCATCATTAACTACTACTACTAGTCCTAGCCATCTTAGCTGCCAAAAGCTTTATAACTTACAACGTCATAGGCAAACAACTCTACAAGTCAACTTAAGTGGCTGAGTGAGCAGAGCGAAAGTCCGAGACAGGTTATAGGAACCTCCCGATCCGCAGACTCAAAGCTGGATACATTGCAGACTCTCAGATCATGGGACTCACTTGAGAACAGATGAGTCATGAGGACTCATGAGTTGTCGATCACTCTCCATAAACTCACAAGTTCAACGGATGCAAGAATTGTAAAGGTGATATAAAAAAAGGGGTCCTATGTTAACATGTTAAGCCTTGGTAAGATGTGTTTGACTGAAATAGCTTTTGATCTCAGTACATATGACCTCCTAATGCTGCAAATTCAACAAATGATCATTTTCAGTTCTTTACAACCAAAACATTTTTTTGAAACTCTGCATAATAATTTGGAACAGTGCATTTAGAGTTTTTTATTTTTGAAAAATATACTGTTTTCAGTGGTTGGTTTGTTCAATGAAATTCAACTTATACCCTAACAGTTGGTGATTTGAAAATTATACTGACTGTCATTTTCATCGACTATTTAGGAAACCAGTGTAAAATATAATTTGCATAATAATTTTGAAAAAGATGTGTAAGCAATTCTTGCCATTAACTGGGTGGGACAAGATGTTCACACACACACACACGTGTGCAAAATGTTGAGAAGATTGTGATTTATGAAGGAAAACCAGCGTTGGGTGTGTGCACACTTTTTTATAAATCAGAATATTTTTGTGCGCACGCACTTTCTGTGTTTTGTTCATATGCTACATTTTCACGTTCACAATGATTTCTACGCACAGTTTTGTAAGAGGCACCAGGTTTGCAAAACTTGAGTCAAAATGTTTTAAACAAATAAGAACCAATCCGCACACATTATATGATCCACAAATATAAAATGTACAAATTGTTTTTGTGGATAGTAAATTATATTTGTGGATCATGTTTTATATTTGTAAATCATGAAACATTTGTTTGTGGATAGTGAATTATATTTGTGGATTGTGTTTCATATTTGTAGATCAGGAGACATTTGTTTGTGGATGTTACTTTTATTTGTGCATTGCGTTTTCTATTTACAAATTGTAGTATATATTTGTGACTTGTAGTCTGCACATTTGCAATATTATTGAAGCAAATCTATCTCCATAACCAGGTCTCAATCAATCACCTTTGATATGTGGTGAAATGGGAGATTAGCATCATGGATGTGCAGCTGACAAATCTGCAGCAACTGCGTGATGCAATAATATCAATATGGACCAAAATTTCAGAGGAATGGTTCCAGCACCTTGTAAAAAATCTATGGCATGAAGAATTAAGACAGTTCTGAAGGCAAAAGTGGGTCCAAGGTGTACCTAATGAATTGGCTGGTATATATAACATTATCAAAATAAATCCTTCATGTATACCTGCCCACGATCATGAGCTCCCACTCAGTGGCGCTTGGGCGAAGGTACCTCCAGATATCCATGGTGAAGATAGTGCTGGAGCTGTTGAAGATGGAGGTCAAGGATGACATGAGAGCAGCTATCATCACCGCCATCATCAGACCTCGCAAACCTGTCCAACGTAGAGACAGAAATGAGTACACACACAGACACACACAGAAATGTAACATGTGTGACTTGCAATAGGAGGTTTGTGTAATGTACAGTCATGATCAAAGTTCTGAAAATGACTAAAGTACTGGTCTCCACAAAGATTGCTGCTTCAGTGTTCTTAGATCTTTTTGTCAGTAGTCACTATGGTACTATGAAGTATAATTACAAGCATTCCATAGGTGTCAAAGGCTTCTATTGACAATTACAATAAGTTTATGCAGAGTCAATATTTTCAGTGTTGACTCTTCTTTTTCAAGACCTCTGCAATCCGCCCTGGCATGCTGTCAATTAACTTCTGGGCCACATCCTGACAGATGGCAGCCAATTCTTGCATGATCAATGCTTGGAGTTTGTCAGAATTTGTGGGGTTTTGTTTGTCCACTCACATTTTGAGGATCGGCCACAAGTTCTCAATGGGATTAAGGTCTGCGGAGTTTCCTGGACAATAAATGGTGATGTTTTGTTCCCTGAGCCACTTAGTTATCACTTTTGCATTATGGCAAGGTGCTCCATCTTGCTGTAATAGGCATTGATCGTCACCAAACTGTTCTTGGATGTTTGGAAGAAGTTGCTCTAGGAGGATGTGTTGGTACCATTCTTTATTCATGGCTGTGTTTAGGCAAAATTGTGAGTGAGCCTACTCTCTTGACTGAGAAGCAACCCGTTTTATGTTTTAGTCATTTTAGCTGATGCTCTTATCCAGAGCAACTTACAGTAAATACAGGATATTCCCTCTGAGCAATTTAGGCCTTTCCCAAAGATACAACAACATTTAGCACAGTCAGGAATCGAACCAGCAACCTTCCAACTACAAGTCTGACTCACTAACCACTGAGCGATATGCTTTACTGTTGGCATGACACAAGACTGATGGTAGCACTCACCTCGTCTTCTCAAGACAAGGTGTTTTACGGATGGCCGAAAAATCGACAAGGGGATGCAGCAGGGAAAATGACTTTACCCCAGTCCTCAGCAGTCCAATCCCTGTACCTTTTGCAGAATATCAGTCTGTCTCAGATGTTTTTCCTAGAGAGAAGTGGCTTCTTTGCTGCCTTCTTGACACCAGGCCTTTTTCCAAAAGTCTTTGCCTCACTGTGCATGCAGATGAACTCACACCTGCCTGCTGCCATTCCTGAGCAAGCTCTGCACAGGTGGTGCCCCAATTCCACAGCTAAATAAACTTTAAGAGACAGTCCTGGTGCTTGCTGGACTTTCTTGGGTGCCCTGACACCTTCACAACAATTGAACCTCTGTCCTTGAAGTTCATGATGATCCGATAAATGGTTGCTTTAGGTGCAATCTTACTAGCAGCAATATCCTTGCCTGTGAATCCCTTTTTGTGCAAATTATGATTGCACGTATTTCCTTGCAGGTAAAAATGGTTGACAGAGGCAGAATATATATATATATATATAAAAAAAATCAGAATTCTTAAATATCCTAAGTTATTTTTCATTTCTGTTCAAATCATTATTTGAGTGTAAAGATAACATTTAGAAAAAAGGGAACATTTACTGTTGGGATTTTCTAAATGTTTTAAATATTTTTCATTTCCATGCTGCCTTTATGCCTGGACATGCCCAAAGCAAAGCAACAATGTGAACGAATGCTACTGAGAGAAAAAGCCGTCCTCACCCGAGGGTAGTAGCTCCATAACCAGTTTAGCATAAGCAATGTCTGAGCAGCCCACGGCGTTCCCACACACCTCGGTGCACACGTCAGGGTCTGCACACCCCACCTCATCTAGACAGCAACAGGCAACAGCGCTACAGTTGAGTGGCAAAAAAGGCGTTACACAGGAAATGCATCCTCAGTACCAGTGCAGTACAATGAACAGCTGTGTTTAGTACCTGGGTACAGTATCCTGCTGATCATACCAGGCATGATCATTATGAAGAAGGGCAGGATCTTGAGGTAGGCAGCCAGCAGAGACCCTCCTTTAGCATGGAGCAGGTTCTTAGCAGCCAGGGAACGCTGCACTATTACCTGGGTGGAATACAAGGCAGGGCCAGTGGAATTTGAACACGTGGAAAATGCGCTAATTGTGTGTGCATCGAGTACTTAAAAACGCCAAGTTTGTTTGTATCGAATTTACTTTGTGATTTCACCATTATGCTTTTATTTCAAAATGACAACCAATGAAAATGTTGTTGCTCCTACATTCTCGCCGTACCTGGTCTGAACACCAGTACCACATGGACGGGACGGACATGCCCAGGAGAATGCCAGGCCAGGGCAGGTCTGAGGTCAGTGGGTCACGGAACAAGTGGAAGGCGTCTTCACGAGGGATGCCGCATGTGGTGTTGGCGTCACGTACCATGGGTATGGCTGTAGCATAGCCTTCCATAAGAGCATTCCAGCCCCCTACCTTAGCGAAACCTTCGCAAAAGCAGGGCAGTCAGACATCATTTTAGAAGTCCTGTTCATACAGTACAATTGTCAACTGCAGAGTACAAAAAATAGACCTGAGAAAATCAAGGGCACTAATCTTCTGATTTTCAGTAGAATTCACTAGTGTAGTATAGTCAATTCTGTAGTTTCTTTTCAGTCAGAAGAAACAGTAATGTCTAACCTCTCAAAAACATCAGGTGAATGGAGAGACAGATTTATTGTTTAACTTCACAAGTATATGCTGTGAATTAGGAGTCAGGCAAATATAATATCTAAATCTTATAAACATTTCCTGTGTGAGTAAAAACAACTGTAACAGTTAACCTTTCAAACGTTTTGTATTAATAATCTGATAGCACATTAGATCCAGTTCTGACCACTGTAAATACAGATGTGCACTTACTGAAGCCTGTAAGTGTTAATACAGATTTGCACTTACCGAAGCCTGTAAGTGTTAAGGCTCCTATTAGCATGACACCAGTCTGGGCAGCATCTGTGTAGATGACTGCAGCCAGACCACCTGAAACAACGGCACAGCACTGAATTAGTACTGAAGTCCCACTGTCAACAAGAAATGTGAAGGGTTAACAATTGGCATGACACCTCATTCAGGCAAAAATTGTTGCAATTAGCTAAATATTTTAAATTAGAAATCAGGGATTTTATTCAAACCGTTTGTGAAGAGATTTAACAATAATGAGAGGGGCCGACAGAAAAATAGACATTTTCAATTTGAATACATTTCACTGAAATATGAAAAGTAAATTCTGTTTGGGCCGACGTGTGCAGCATTTACTATTAACAACCTCTCGGCTTATGTCGGAACATTGCTTTTACATTACAAAGAAGCTCTTCAGTACCACGGTGTGAAATGAGCCCAGGTCCAGAACAAAGAAGAACAACAGAAAGACAAAAAGGACAGATGGGCACCTGCTACAGTGTAGAGAGCCGTAATTAACAGCAACAACACCACGGCTACATAGATGTTCCATTGCAGGGCCTGTTGAATAAACACTGCCCCTGCATACATGTCGACCTGCAGAAACATGGATGCATTTTTAATCCTGTTGGGGGATGAACCTTATCCCCTAATCATAAACCTAACCCCGTTATATCATAATGCCCAAAGATGGACAATTTTTCGAGTGGAGATTGGCCCAAAAACACACAGATCTACATCATACATACACGTTGCTAAATTGAATCCCTAAACAATCAAGGTGAGAAAATCTGTTAATGTGCCCTTGAGCATTACCTCTAAGACTTAAAGATAATAAATACTAAATATTAAATGCTCCAACTTCAACATCTGTAAGTGCTGAACCTTGGCTGTGCAAACAATTTTCAATTTCACACCTACACAATTTTAAATATATTTATGTATACACTGCTCAAAAAAATAAAAGGGAACACTTAAACAACAATGTAACTCCAAGTCAATCACACTTGTGTGAAATCACACTGTCCACTCAGGAAGCAACACTGATTGACAATCAATTTCACATGCTGTTGTGCAAATGGAACAGACAACAGGTGGAAATTATAGGCAATTAGCAAGACACCCCCAATAAAAGGAGTGGTTATGCAGGTGGTGACCACAGACCACTTCTCAGTTCCTATGCTTCCTGGCTGATGTTTTGGTCACTTTTGAATGCTGGCGGTGCTTTCACTCTAGTGGTAGCATGAGACGGAGTACACAACCCACACAAGTGGCTCAGGTAGTGCAGCTCATCCAGGATGTCACATCAATGCAAGCTGTGGCAAGAAGGTTTGCTGTGTCTGTCAGCATAGTGTCCAGAGCATGGAGGCGCTACCAGGAAACAGGCCAGTACATCAGGAGACATGGAGGAGGCCGTAGGAGGGCAACAACCCAGCAGCAGGACCGCTACCTCTGCCTTTGTGCAAGGAGGAGCAGGAGAAGCACTGCCAAAGCCCTGCAAAATGACCTCCAGCAGGCCACAAATGTGCATGTGTCCACTCAAACGGTCAGAAACAGACTCCATTATGGTGGTATGAGGGCCCGACGTCCACAGGTGGGGGTTGTGCTTACAGCCCAACACCGTGCAGGACGTTTGGCATTTGCCAGGGAACACCAAGATTGGCAAATTCGCCACTGGCACCCTGTGCTCTTCACAGATGAAAGCAGGTTCACACTTAGCACATGTGACAGACGTGACAGAGTCTGGAGATGGTGTGGAGAACGTTCTCCTGCCTGCAACATCCTCCAGCATGACCGGTTTGGCAGTGGGTCAGTAATCTTGCGGGGTGCCATTTCTTTGGGGTGCCGTGCAGCGCCAGAGGTAGCCTGACTGCCATTAAGTACCGAGATGAGCTCCTCAGACCCCTTGTGAGACCATATGCTGGTGCGGTTGGCCATGGTTTCCTCTTAATGCAAGACAATGCAAGACCTCATGTGGCTGGAGTGTGTCAGCAGTTCCTGCAAGAGGAAGGCATTGATGCTATGGACTGGCCCGCACGTTCCCCAGACTTGAATCCGATTGAGCACATCTGGGACATCATGTCTCTCTCCATCCACCAATGCCACGTTGCACCACAGACTGTCCAGGAGTTGGCGGATGCTTTAGTCCAGGCCTGGGAGGATATCCCTCAGGAGACCATCCACCACCTCATCAGGAGCATGCATAGGCGTTGTAGGGAGGTCATACGGGCACGTGGAGGCCACACACACACACACACACACACACACACACACACACACACACACACACACACACACACACACACACACACACACACACACACTACTGAGCCTCATTTTGACTTGTTATAAGTACATAACATCAAAGTTGGATCAGCCAATAGTGTGGTTTTTATGGAGCTAAAAGATTCTCAATAAAGATAAATGCACACACTACATTCACATATGCACACACAGGAATCATAAATGCACACATGATTCATACATGCACACAAAATTCATAAATACACACACAATTAAGAAAGGCAAACAAAATGTACAATTCTTTGTGTGCATATGTAAACGTAGTGTGTGCATCTATTTTTATTGAGACTCTTTTAGGTCCATAGGTTTTCCACTTTGATTTTGAGTATGACTCCATATCCAGACCTCCATGGGTTAATAAATTTGATTTCCATTGATAGTTTGTGTGATTTTGTTGTCACCATATTCAAACCACATACTATGTAAAGACGAAAGTATTTAATACGATTAGTTCATTCATTCAGATCTAGGATGTGTTATCTTAGTGTTCCCTTTATTTTTTTAAGCAGTGTATACAGTGCCTTGCGAAAGTATTCGGCCCCCTTGAACTTTTCGACCTTTTGCCACATTTCAGGCTTCAAACATAAAGATAGGAAACTGTAATTTTTTGTGAAGAATCAACAACAAGTGGGACACAATCACGAAGTTGAACGAGATTTATTGGATATTTCAAACTTTTTAACAAATAAAAAACTGAAAAATTGGGTGTGCAAAAATATAAGTTAATACTTTGTAGCGCCACCTTTTGCTGCGATTACAGCTGTAAGTCGCTTGGGGTATGTCTCTATCAGTTTTGCACATCGAGAGACTGAAATTTTGGCCCATTCCTCCTTGCAAAACAGCTCGAGCTCAGTGAGGTTGGATGGAGAGCGTTTGTGAACAGCAGTTTTCAGTTGTTTCCACAGATTCTCGATTGGATTCATGTCTGGACTTTGACTTGGCCATTCTAACACCTGGATATGTTTATTTGTGAACCATTCCATTGTAGATTTTGCTTTATGTTTTGGATCATTGTCTTGTTGGAAGACAAATCTCCGTCCCAGTCTCAGGTCTTTTGCAGACTCAATCAGGTTCTTTCTTCCAGAATGGTCCGGTATTTGGCTCCATCCATCTTCCCATCAATTTTAGCCATCTTCCCTGTCCTTGCTGAAGAAAAGCAGGCCCAAACCATGATGCTGCCACCACCATGTTTGACAGTGGGGATGGTGTGTTCAGGGTGATGAGCTGTGTTGCTTTTACGCCAAACATAACGTTTTGCATTGTTGCCAAAAAGTTCGATTTTGGTTTCATCTGACCAGAGGACCTTCTTCAACATGTTTGGTGTGTTTCCCAGGTGGTTTGTGGCAAACTTTAAACGACACTTTTTATGGATATCTTTCAGAAATGGCTTTCTTCTTGCATCTCTTCCATAAAGGCCAGATTTGTGCAGTATACGACTGATTGTTGTCCTATGGACAGACTCGCCCACCTCAGCTGTAGATCTCTGCAGTTCATCCAGAGTGATCATAGGCCTCTTGGCTGCATCTCTGATCAGTCTTCTCCTTGTATGAGCTGGAAGTTTAGAGGGACACCCGTGTCTTGGTAGATTTGCAGTGGTCTGATACTCCTTCCATTTCAATATTATCGCTTGCACAGTGCTCCTTGGGATGTTTAAAGCTTGGGAAATCTTTCTGTATCCAAATCCAGCTTTAAACCTCTCCACAACAGTATCTCGGACCTACCTGGTGTGTTCCTTGTTCTTCATGATGCTCTCTGTGCTTTCAAAGGACCTCTGAGACTATCACAGAGCAGGTGCATTTATACGGAGACTTGATTACACACAGGTGGATTCGATTTATCATCATCAGTCATTTAGGTCAACATTGGATCATTCAGAGATCCTCACTGAACTTCTGGAGAGAGTTTGCTGGACTGAAAGTAATGGTGCTGTATAATTTTGCTTGCCCAATTTGTCAGTTTAGTTTTATTTGTTAAAAAAGTTTGAAATATCCAATAAATTTCGTTTTACTTCATGAGTGTGTCCCACTTGTTGTTGCTTCTTCACAAAAAATTACAGTTTTATATCTTTATGTTTGAAGCCTGAAATGTGGCAAAAGGTCGAAATGTTCAAGGGAGCCAAATACCTTCGTAAGGCACTGTATATGGGCATTTGACACACTCCGAGATAGTGTATCATTTAAAATGTATGAAATATATAACATATATTATTAATTAATTTAGTTAAATTCATAATGAATGCCTATTATGGAAACACTGAACAGGTGATGATATTTAATACAACAGTGTTTTTGATTTACATACCGATATCTTTGTGAAAATGTAAATAAATAAATACAAGATAGCTATGAACAATTGTATTCTCCTCCCCCCGTAACGCTTCTGCAAATACTCAGGCATGGTGGTCACCTACATGATAAAGAGATATGGAACAGAACATGAAAAACTGAAGACATGAATGAATATTAAAATGTTGTATCACTGCAAATGGAGGCACTTATCTGGTATAGTAAGTATTATATATATTTTAGGAGATGTTTAAGGGCGGGCTGTAATATGACATTTTAAAAACTGAAATGTTCTGGTTTAGGGGCATTTCAGTATGTAAGAACTTAATGTTGCCAGTAGTCTTACCCCAGAAGAAATGTAGATGGGCAGGAAAAGCCAACCCAATAGGAGCACCATCAGCATCCCCTGCCAATCAGATTCAAGCATTGACAATAGAAGTGATTTACATAAAACATTGACATTTTCAAGAAAAATGAGCCCTGCTTATAAAGAATTAAAGTCTGGGATTTTCTCTGTCTAACCAAAACAATCCACCTCTAACAAACTTGGAATACCATGTTTCATGGATACCTGAGGTATGATACTTATAGATTATACACATACCTGATATACTGTATATAAACAACATATTACACCAGCCAAAACTGATGTTTTCTCAGATGGAGAGACAGTGCTTTCACCTTGTTGGTTGGAGGATTAGAACCAGGGACATTTGAGACACGGTCAGATTCCTTAACCACTAGGCCACGTTGACACCCCCTGATATATTCCTCATAATGTCAATTTTCATTTTCTTACATTCCACTCAAATGCCACAGCAGCAATTCCTGCGGCCGCTCCAGACCCTGCCATGCCAATGAAGTGGCCGCTGCCCACATTACTGGCAAACAGAGACGTGCCCACCTACAAAGACAAAGCAGAGCGAGGAATGAGTAAAAGCCAAACGGAGACGTGCCCACCTACAAAGACAATGCAGAGCGAGGAATGAGTAAAAGCCAAACAGAG
>JACXGM010007611.1:0-30328 GCA_016801145.1 Umbra pygmaea
AGGGGAGCCAGCATAACATCAAATTCATTGTCATGTTCAGGTAAAATAATACCTACAGTAGTTGGATAAATTGTTGTTGGAGATAAGTGGGCTTTTTCATTACTTTATCATTATAGCATCATTATCATAAGCATTTTAATAGCGTATTTTTCACACAGCTTAGGACATGTCGACGACTCATGTTATTTAACGTTCATCATCATAACAGTATTCGGCTGTGTATCAGCTTAGCTAACTAGCCAACATCAAGCATAAATGTAATCAATTAAGCAATCAGATTTTAATGTATAAACATATGTATATTTTATGTGCTGCCACCTTTAGCCACATCTGTTTAGATTTTCTAAGTACCAAAATAATTACCGTTGGGTATCGGTATCGAATTCAAGGTATTGGTACTGGTATTGGTTCAAATGCGAACGGGTACCCAACCCTACCTTGTACACTGGTTTCATTGTCACTCTGTGCCACTGGAGAACACGTTGCAATGTGATCTCTTATCTCCCAAAGCTTAATGGCATTGTTGGCCAAAATCATATTTACAATTGCCATCTCTTGGTCCTGTGTAAACATGCACCCTCGTCCTCCACAGTGTCGTTTCCTTTCCAGTCTGTAGAAGATTCAGAAAGAGTGTGTGCAGTATAGTATAAAACTTTGACATTTTGCTGTAATACATTACTTTTGCCATCCACTTCTACGATGCAGTGGAGCAAATGGGTGGGTTAGAGCTTCAAATATGTAACACAGCACTATAGAGTAAAGCTGAAGCATCCTTTAGATAGTTTCATACCTAATCTAATTTCTAAATGTTCAAATTATAGATCCTTCTGTAAATCAACTCAAGTTGGGCTGGACTCTTAGTTCAGCCTCCCTCACAGTTAACCTGTGGTTGATAACATGATCAAAAACTGTTCAACTGCATTTCAGCCCTGCCACAAAAGGACCAGATGCCATCATGTCAGTGATTGTGTCAATAACACAGGTGAGAGTGTTGATGGGGACAAGCCTGGAGATCACTCTGTCATGCTGATTGAATTTGAATAACAGACTGTAAGCTTTAAAACGAGAGTGGTCGAAATCATTGTTCTTCATCTGTCAACCATGGTTACCTGCAAGGAAACGTGCCGTTATCATTGCTTTGCACAAAAAGGGCTTCACACTCAAGGATATTGCTGCTAGTAAGATTGCACCTAAATCAACCATTCATCAGATCATCAAGAATGTCAAGGAGAGAGGTTCAATTGTTGTGAAGAAGGCATCAGGGCGCCCAAGAAAGTCCAGGAAGCGCCAGGACCGTCTCCTAATGTTGATTCAGCTGCGGGATCGGGGCACCACCAGTGCAGAGCTTACTCAAGAATGACAGCAGGCAGGTGTGAGTGCATCTGCACGCAAAGTGAGGCGAAGACTTGGAGGAAGGCCTGGTGTCAAGAAGGGCAGCAAAAAAGCCAGTTCTCCTGAAAAATTATCAGGGACAGACTGATATTCTGCAAAAGGTACAGAGATTGGACTGCTGAGAAATGGGGAAGTTCTCAGCAGTCCAATCCCTGAAGTCATTGTCAAATGAAGTCATTTTCTCTGATGAATCCCCTCTCCGATTGTTTGGGCCATCCAGAAAACATCTTGTCTGGAGAGGACAAGGTTGAGCGCTACTATAAGTCCTGTGTCATGCCAAAAATAAACCATCCTGAGACCATTCATATGTAGGTTGCTTCTTAGCCAAGGGAGTGGGCTCACTTACAATTTTGCCAAAGAATACAGCCATGAATAAAGAATGGTACCAACACATCCTCCAAGATCAACTTCACCCAACCATCCAAGAACAGTTTGGTTATGACCGATGCCTTTTTTAGCATGATGGCACACCTTGCCATAAGGCAAAAATGATAAGTGGCTCGGGGAACAAAACATCAAACTTAATCCCGTTGAGAACTTGTGGTTGATTCTCAAGAGTCAGGTGGACAAACAAAAACCCAAAAAACTCACAAACTCTATGCATTGCTCATGCAAGAATGGGCTGCCGTCAGTCAGGATGTGACCCAGAAGTTAATTGACAACATGCCAGGGTGGATTGCAGAGATCTTGAAAAAGAAGGGTCAACACTGCAAATAATGACTCTTTACATATAAACTTAATGTATATGTCAATAAAAGCCTTTGAAACTTATAGATTGCTTGTAATTATACTTCAGTATACCATAGTAACTACTGACAAAAAGATCTAAGAACACTGAAGAAGCAGACTTTGTGGAGATCAATACTGGTGACCTTCTCAAAACGTTTGACCATGACGGTACACTTGAGGAGTGTGTGAGACACTGGTGAATAAGTGTAGCATTTTGATTAGTTGTTTTGCAAAGGTGTTCAAGTTTCTTTCTGTTTAATTTTTTTGCCCCAAGTAGAGAATTGTGTGTAGTGTTCTTTCAGAAAGTGATTTTTTAACTTGTAGTTCTGCAGACTTGGTGTGTGGTTTTGCTCTTTGAGTGACAGGTTTCACAAATCGTGTGACCTATAAAGATTTTGTGGTTTAATAAAACTGTAACAAGTGGCAGGTTTTCATCAGGCATTGTTTAGGAGATGATCACGAGGAGGCACTAGGCCATGTTCTCCTGCCAGCATTTGTCCGTCAGCATTTGGTTGTGGCGATGGAAGCGCAGGATTATTTCTCATCCCATTCCCCTGTCCCATGTCTTCATCCCATCAATATCAGATGTCTGTTCAAGGTTAACATTGTTTTCATCAGGTGTCTTTGGAGAATTCCTCCTTGATCTTCACACTGAACGTAAGACTAAGGGTCCATCCATGCGCCGGGCACATGGTTCAAAAGGGTTGTACTAAGTAAGTGTCTTCATTGATTCATAGGTGTGTTTTGGGCATAACATGCAATAAACCAAGTGGAGTGTCATCTCCCATTGCCTTTAAGAGCCAGACGTGTTAGTGCCTTGGTGCATTGCTATTATGATGGCGGATTTGCCATGTTATATTTGTATTTTTTATTTTTGGATGTTTGTGTGCTGCTGCGCTTCCCTGTTTGTGTGTAACCAGCATAGCGTGCACGCGCTGTGCATATGCCGAGGTGCATTTGACTAATTTGCTGTTAAAATAACAATGACATGCTGCGCTATTGACTAGACCAGGTTTTTGTTGGTCAATGGCGCGATCACTTTCGTATGCCTCAAGCTAGTACTACGCCAAGAATTATCCTGAACACACCTCCCTGTAAGACCAGCACGCCCATGGGCGCAAAATGGGTGCAGGTGCATTTGCTATTTAAACGACACGGGCGCTGGATGGAAAATGTACAACTTTGTTGGTCTTAAACTAGCAAAGACCCTTCTATTCTGGCCCTGCGCATTGCACCGGTGCAAGATAGGGCCCAAAGTTTTGATTGAGCATGAGGACAAAGACAGGCACACCTCAAAAAGTGTATGCTTTTTCTTTGGGGGGGGGTTATTGTTATTTATGATTTGATATTAAACATTTCATGATTTACAGTTTTAAATAAACTCTAGTCACACATGTTCAATTGTTTACTAAAGCCCATTTCCTGACAATGGCTAAACACATTAATGGAGGTATCAGCCTTACAAACTGTCATTTCATTCCATCCAACATGTTTTATTTCCAATCCTTTTCCCTCTCTACTAACTAGCCAGAACAGGTGCGGCCCTCCCCTTCACTAATCTGTCCACTACAACCCCCTTCAGGTTTCTGTTCACTACTTTCATTATTATTGACTATACCTCCACTTTCATTCACATGTGTTTATTTGACTAACTATGCACAGATGTAATTAAAACAGGTAGATAGTGTGGAACAATAAACTGTAATTAAAGGAGTAGTAATTAAGTTACATTCTGGTTCTCTGGAACCCTGAAAGTTATGTTTTGGTTTAAGAAAAATGAATTGACAGATTTTCAGTCATCTTAAGCACTACCCACAACCTGCTATTGTCTAAGGTCATGCTAAGGTCATGCTAAGGTCATGCTAAGGTCATGCTAAGGTCATGCTAAGGTCATGCTAAGGTCATGCTAAGACCCCACTGAGGAGAACAATAATAGCTAGTTTGTTGGCTGATGTTAGCCACTGGGCCACCTGAGAAAAAACTCTAACTGTTTTAACACTTTAAGTGTTAATTTGCTTGTAAAAACACTATATAGCATATAGCATTCAATCATTAGAATGAATAGAAATGACTGCACTACATTTAAATGTAAGAAATAGGAATTTTACAGCCAAATTTCATATCAGAACGAGCAGTTTTAACCTTAACTGACGTTGCCCAATACTTGGGTTGACTGGGTCACACAGTTTCATCAAGTAGCTCATTCCAAGAGTAGCTCACAAAACGGAAGTACATGCACTTTAAAGTGTTCCACCCACAAATCATATACAAAAATCACATGCTCCTAGCTA
This sequence comes from Umbra pygmaea, assembly GCA_016801145.1. NCBI lineage: Eukaryota > Metazoa > Chordata > Actinopteri > Esociformes > Umbridae > Umbra > Umbra pygmaea. The sequence goes on from JACXGM010007611.1 coordinate 4,413, forward strand.
CTATTAAATTAAAATTGACATTTACTCACCCCGGATTATACACCATTGTCTTAAAAGAAATCATTGTTTTTTGTATAAAAGAGCAGCAGTAGGCCAAATGTAATTTTAATAAACCTTCTTTTACCAGGCAACTGCCTAGGAGCGATTAGGGGTCCCTTCCATAATGCTTAACCTGTTGGTTATTTACTGGTCAGATGAGCTAACTGCAAGCCTACCTGCTGCCACAAATTCGCATTTTCCAACACTGACACATTCTTCTATTTTCAAATGCAGAAACAAAGGGCAATTCTACTTTTGTAAAACAAAACAAATGTATTCTGATATGATTTAATAATTGACATAGAACATCTAATTAGCTTTTTTTGTGTAGAAAGACTTCCTCACCCCTAATAATAATGCACAGTATTACTTATACACCACTTTGTGCCAAAGATGAATATGCTTGTATTTAGGTTATTTTCTTTCATCAATTACTACGATTTTGGACCCAATCTCTCCATAATTGTAGTTAGTTTTTAAAAATAGAAAAGGCACAAATATATGGTGTGCCAGCAAGTCTTAAAGTTGGTTAGGGCATCTGATTGGGGTCCATTCGGACCCTGGTTCGAACCCCCCGACTGCCAAGTTAAGGCCTCTGTCATTGACTGTGCGCAAGACCGTTAAACCTAATTGCTCCGAGGTCATTGCTGTGAATAGCTATTGGTTCTTAGTCAACTATGTTATATATTAATAACAGTAAAGAAAAAGTGGGAGTGTTTTTATTGGTTGAATTAAATGTATTCGGTGTGTGGGAACCACACCTGCAAAGCTTGTTAAACACCTGCAAACCAAGTCTGAATAGCACTACTGGGAAGGATACAGATGTGGTCTGGATAGGAAAGGTAAATGGAGTGAGGCTTCTAGTGAACATTTTCGATGTGGTGTTTTGGGAAATGCTAGTTAAGCTGTGAGCCGTTCTGAGGAAGATGAAGGAACGATGCATTGTTAACATAAACCCGAGCTATTTAACTCTGGCCCTCAACGACAGTTCCACTCTGTTTCATTGCAAAACTCTAATCTCTTGACTTATTTTGACCTGGTACACCAGGTGAATTCAATTAATGATAAGGTACAACAGAAAACCAGCAGGTTCCGGCCCTTGTACGTTAAGTGTTGAATAACCGGCCTGGTGTGATTGGTCAAAGTTTTTGTGAATTTGATCTGCAATCTCATTCTCATCCTAAATCTCTGTAGTTATCAGAACCCCTGCATTGGCTAGATGTGTTCGAGAGAATGGGAGGAGTTGTCTCTCAGAAGAAAGATGGAGGGAAAGATGTGTTAACTGCAGCTTTCATCCCTCCTTCCAAGCCTCCAATACAATGTTTAATTTATTCCCGTTTGTTTTAGTCACAGACACTTTAAAGGGGATATTCATAGATTTGTGCCGGTGACAATGGCCCTACTTTCTATTTTAGTGAACAGCTTACAAAACCTGTAAACATTTTGCTTCTTGATACTTTATGAATGTGAAAACACTATTTAGGGGAAAAAATAAAATGATTCCCTAGTAATGGCCTATTTTGCTATTTGAACAGGAATTGCAATAAGTACATGATAGAGTTGTGCATCCACAGTGTTTGTCAAAGTTCACATTCTTATAATATAATTTTGCATTTTAGGCTGTGTTTGAAACAAAGCACCGCATAGTGTCCCATCTAAATTGCTGTCATATTTTTTAAATATTAAGAAATACAGTTTGTACAGTTTTGGAAACCTGGTCACTGAAAGATAGATATTCTCACCGGTGCAAAATTCGAAGTTTAAGGAAACTTAACCACTCTCAAATTCACAAACAGAACATGTATTCCATGACTGTGTTTGTGTGTCGTTGTATGTGTTTATGCGGCCTGCTTGATAGGGTCACAGCACAGGGTGCTACAGTAGAATGGGTGGAAGTCACAGGGTTGTGTGAGACGGAGAGGATGGGGAAAAACTCCTATTGAATACAGTATGCTCATGATACATTGTGTGTGCTTGAGCAACCATGCCATTGAACACCAGAAATGTGTACGCGCCAAAACGTCTGTTGCCATGGCAACAAAGCAAACACTCCCATACTCTGATGCTGAGACACACACACACACACACACACACTACAAATAGAAACTGGCGCTACACAGATCCCCTTTTTTCACTCTTAAGTGAAGCTGGAAACACGCAGTGTCGACTCTTATTTAGTCACTGACATTTTAGTTAGCATTTGTGAAAGAACGCAAAAGAGAAACAATTCAAGAAAATATGTTCCTTGTTTAAATTAAACAGCAGGTGACTTTGAAGTGTTCAGGGTCAAATTTGTACTGTGTTGTTCTTTTGTACATTACTACAGAACCAAGCATTAAGTTAAACCTCACACCAAACACCAGGTATTATCACCTCCACACATCTGCTCAGAAGCATGTAAAGGAACACGGTACACTGAAATACAGTGTCGGCCTGTGAAGTCATGTTTGTGCATTACAATGTTTTAAGCATGTCTTTCTCCATACATTCACATTTTTACAGACTAATGAGTTACTTTAGAATACGTATGCCTTGATAATTCAAATCAAGTCTTTGTACGGACATGTTAGGGCATGTGCTCCAACATCAAAAGTGACCAGAAACAGCTGCAGTTCTAGCCAAGCTCTAAAAAAAGGAACAATGATGCATTCACGTTGTCAAATAGAAATCTAATGTTTGTAGGTTTGAATGAACCTGTTGTGCTTCCTGCATGTAGTCCACTGAGACAGATGATCCATCTTACCCAGTTGGAATGCTTGCACTCTAGTGCAACCAGAAAAACAGATCTGTGATTGGAAACTCCAGCTTTCTGCGTAGGTGATTAGGAGGTGGATATAGCGCATGGCGGCGGCCCTACTGGGCGTCACACCATTGTAACCCTAACACCGACACCACTGGGGCAGGGACATACACTCCATTGCAGCACGAGGCATGCCACGCAGACACGCCCACCACAGGGTGCTTTGTCTCATTTCTCTACACACACCCTGGAGAAGCACAGAGCCATCGTTCCTGTTACCCTGACCCGTCACCATCACCGCTGCCTGCCTTTCAGAAGCCACACACACTGCCCATTCTACGCGTTAACCCTTCGCTTCATCACACTGCAGTGCCTCCTACAATTCTTTGCTTACTCTCTCCATCCTGGTCTACCCGGATACAGATACCCGGGAATAACATCCCCACTCCCCCCCCCCTTTACGTAACACTTAAAGCCCTGCACCGGCTTCCAGACCATGGCAACAGACTATACGTATAGACTGACTATATCTGTATAGACTGACACCCATTCATACCATGAAAGAGGCGCATTACAATATTCATGAGAATATGCACACGAGTAACATTGTGTCAGGATTTTACTTTCTAAAAACAAATTAGGCTAATTGTGTGTGTGGGGGGTGGGGCTTAAAAATAACATTTAGAATATCCCGTGTGTGTTGTCTGATTTAAGTTTTCTGACTTCGTCATAACTTAGGAGGGGTTGTACATTTTAGGGAGGTCTCTGCTTTTCTCCTGGTCGGGCTCCTCTCTCCGCTGTTGGTGTCCTCTGCCTCAGTGTTTTCCCAGGCTGTCTGGTGCGGCATGTCCGTGTTTTTATCTGGAGGCTTACACTGCCCCCAGGTGGACAGACATACACATCACAATAACAAAACAGGGATGGGACTAAGGTGCATTAGAGCAGTGGATCTCAAACCTCTCCTGGGGGACCCCCAGCTGTCTCACATTTTTTTTTATGATTAGTTGACAAGTTGATTCAGGTGTGCTACCTCTGGGACACATCTAATATTTGGCATGGCTGGGGTCCCCAGGAGGGGTTTGAGAACCGCTGCTCTAGAGACTGATCTCCCACACCTCCATTATGGATGCTTAGAATGGGGCAAGGCTAAGCTGATTCTAGATCAGTGGTTAGGCAGCCGGATCCAATATGGTATATTTGCAGTGGTGCAGTAAGTGGGCGTTACTGCATATGTGGCTTACGTAACACCCACTAAAGTCTTTCATTGGTCAGTTTGTAAGAGATGTTAGCAATTTTGTGAAATTCACAACCTATATGTGATATAGCAGCTGTCTAAGGAAACAGAATAACTGAAACCAAATATAAAAATACTATGATTAATGTTAGGGTGAATTTCTGTATAGCCAAAGATCAGTAGTGAGCGTCCATGTGCGTTACGTGATATGCAGAAACCCCCATATGCGGGGGTAACGCCCCATACTGCAGCACTGCAAATATACCCTTCTCACCAGAACAGGAAACGCATCACACGCTAAAACATACACGCGTGAGTAGACACTCATGTTATGCGTAGCTACTGGTGCTGAATTCTGTGATATTGACCATACCTCCAATTAGGCCTGCTGGCCAGGTGGAGGGCGGATTGTCAGGGTTGCGGTTGGTTCATGAGGCCACGTAGGAGGCGGCGACCCCTGGTTGCCAAAGTGACAGGAGAATCTGTGCACAACATGACTGTTACCAAAGTAACTGTGAAGGGTTTCAGATTGAGTTATAATTGGATAAAGCAATTGATTAAGAGGAGATTGATTGGGCGAAAAATGCCAAGGTTGAATCCCACTGTGTTGGCAGGTGAGTGGGTGTCATAGACAGTATTATAGTAAGGTCTGCGTACTATAATATTATAATACGCAGACATTACTATAATACTGTTGTATATTATTATATTGTATATTATAGTCTTATTCATCACCACACAATTTAGCTTTTGCTTAAGCAGAACAAACTCCTACACTGGTAAAGGTTACTAGAGGTCCACCAATCAGACAGATGAGGGGCCTAGTTTTGCTCTAATTTTAATTCTGTCATTCCAGTCAATGTTCTTTTTGTCTGTGTCCAAGGCCTGCTAATGTGTCACTGTTCAGTCTGCGTGGGGATATATTAGCTTTCCATCAAAGCTAGGAGGAGGATAGCTTCAGTAATCTCATAACACTAGCTTTTGTCTATCCTAATCAATTTTGCCTGCTAGCTTCAATGTCTGTTGCTAATCTCTCGTATTTCCTCCACTGTTGTTCTGTATTTCGATATCCTAATTCACTTGTAGCTACCCGAAATTAATCAACAAAAAACATGTCAAATGCATTTTTTTTCCTACCAGCTTTGACTTTTCTGATAACTACTTAATAGAGTTAAAAGTACTAAATATTACTGAGTTCTGTGATTGTCCCATTTTGCTAGATTACTAAAAAGCAAATGTAAAATTGCGTACTTAACAAAATGCTTCATATAAATGCATGTTAATCAAAATCAAGTATGCCTGCAGAGGTTTATTCATGAAGCTTACCTGCAATGAAGGAATGTCTGCCCTCAAACAAAATGTTCCTATTCTGTTTTTGTTTTGTTTACCCCCACTTATGCCCCATTGTAGCAGTGCAATCAGAATAGCATAGACGGAAAACACCCTGCAGCATTTAATTCATGCAGAAATTTAGACTGACCAAGTAATGAACGTTACTCTAGGGCACTCATTATTTGGTTTGATGTAGTTTCACAACCGTAACCTGCAGAGTTCTTTGTAATAGTTGATCTGTATTGGCCTGATCTGAGAGCTCAGGGCTGTTTAAAAGCTCTAATCTCTCACTCCTCCTGGGTCTCATGCCCATTAGCCTAATCTTAACCAGGTCTTTCTTTTGTTTCTGATTGGGTTAAATTAATTATTTTAATCTGTTACCTAATGCTACAAGCTGTTAATGCCGCACGGCTGCCCTGCTCATCATGGGAAGTTGCATGACGGAGAAGACTCCATCGGAGGCTGCAGAGACACTCCCAGAATGATTGGCACTGTTCGGTTTACTGGACTTTAGATAATAAAGCTGTTTAGTCTGCATGCGGTTGATAGTTCTTAATGAGCTTTTCCATTACATGTCTCTCTTGTGATTCAGGAAAATATGTTGTTTAGTACTGATGACATGATCTACCTCCACTAAGCTGCCCGTACCCATTGTAAACATACTGGTCGGCTCCCAAGTCATCTTGCGACCTGGTTAGTTAGAAGAGTAAGATTTAGACTCTCGTTCTATTGTACCCGAATTGATTGATTTTTAAACATGGTGTACCAAGGGCATTCTATACAAATTTTGCCATGGTTGCCAATTTTTGGAGCAGGATGTTGCTGCAAAAAATCATTGGTTCTTATTCAACTTATTTAAAAGTCAAGGTGCTACTGGGCCAAAACAGAATCAATCGTCATTGTTTTTGCATATGTCATTAACTATATTGTGTATTAACTTCACTAGGCAACTTTTTATCAGTAACATTAATACACTACATTTGCAGTGTGCATAGGTGCGCACACGCTATAACCACGGTTCAAAATTAGCACCATTTACCAGCCAAATGCTGGTAAAATATGCAGGTGGCTGGTAGATGTTCAAATTTGAACATTCACTAGCAGTTTGGCTGGTTGATGAAAAAGTTAATTTTGGACCCTGGCGATAACATGGAATGTGTCCTTATGGTCTAGCCCGTCTGCCCCAACTTTGGCCTCTCCACTCTTTCTCCCATAACAGAATTCTGTTTTCACTGCTTGTTTTCCCTCCTTCACCCCGCCCACTCCATCATCCTCCAGTCTATTTTATACTCCTGCTCCCTCCTACACCCCGCCCACTCCATCATCCTCCAGTCTATTTTATACTCTTGCTCCCTCCTACACCCCGCCCACTCCATCATCCTCCAGTCTATTTTATACTCTTGCTCCCTCCTACACCCGCCCACTCCATCATCCTCCAGTCTATTTTATACTCTTGCTCCCTCCTACACCCCACCCACTCCATCATCCTCCTGTCTATTTTATACTCTTGCTCCCTCCTACACCCCACCCACTCCATCATCCTCCAGTCTATTTTATACTCTTGATACTTGCGTCCCTCTTCCCTTCCCACACATTTTGCCCTATAAAACGGAAAACAAAAAAACAGTCCACTACTTTTGAAATCTTGTCTTTTTACTCCTCACTCCTCTGTATAACATGTTTGAAAACTACTGAATAGTTTGCCATTAACAAGACATTTAATTTTGTTCATTTAATGAAAGGACATGACAATCCCTATTTAAAGTGTGCTTAACATACAGCTTTGAAAAAAAGATACAACCTCAAAATGATCAGTGTCTCTGGTTTTACTATTGATAGGTATGTGTCTGGGTATTAACATGTTTATTTATTCCATACACTATATTTCTCCCAATTTCCAACTACAACTATGGTAATTCAGAGCATTTATTAGCAGAAAAGGACAACTGATAAAAATACCTAAATTCAAGATCCAGTGTTGTCAGACCCATAAAAATAATTGTCTTTCATGCGTCTTGGCATGCTCTCCACCAGTCTTTCAGATTGATCATCCACCATCCTCTTGATGGCAGATGGCTCAGTGGATATGGAGTCAGATTTGTAGTCGTAAATGTTGCCGGTTTGATTTCCGACTGTGCCAAATGTTGTTGTGTCTTTGAGCAAGACACTTTACCCAAAGTTGCTCCAGGCGGAATATCCCTGTATTCACCTTAAGTCTCTCTGGATAAGAGCGCCTGCTAAATGACTAAAATGTCTTGATCACATTCGACAGTGTCGTCGGCAGGGAAACTGGTGGTGTCTGAACTATGACGTGGTGAAACTAATAATTTTACTACTTACAAATTTCGTAGCTAATATTACGTTAAACTGACACAATTTGAAACAATGGTAGTGGATGCATTTAAAGTTGTTTAATAATAGATGTACAGCATTAATTAGTATTTTTTCTTATACGACAGGCTAAAAAAATATGTATAAGAATAATTACATTGTAAATTAAAATAGTAGGCTAAATAACTTGTTTGGATTAGAAGTACAGTAGTAAATATTAAATAAATACTCTAGCCGAAAACGAAAAGTTAGCATTGGGTCCTACGGTTCTCCATATAAACACTCGCTCATAACATTAATTTTGATCTGTCCAATGGGATCTGTCACATAAGCGTGCGTGCCTGTGCGCCATGATAATCATAAAACATGGGAGTCATAAAACATGAGTGAGCACTTACTCATGCACAGTAGGTTACGTTAGATAAGACCTGATGACTGACGTTATCACACAGTAATGACTGTTCCTGGAATGTGTAAGGCGATTGTCTGGAAATATGAATGCATTTATAACAATAATGACCGAAAATTAATGTGGAATCACGCTACTACGCTTTGTTCTAGCGTCCCCTAATATGTAGTTGGATGTTGTCGATACTGCGTGACATTTTGGGCTAACTGTTTTTAGTTAAGGTTTACTTTTGTAAACTTCTGCGATTTGTTGTCCAACATTTGAGCGTTTGTTCGATTTGCTGGCTCTGTAATCAATCTTAGCCTACTACGTAAAATAGACCAATGGCGTTACGACGCGGATGGGATTATGTAAAGTAGTATTTGCAATACGAATCGGCTTTTTAGCCAATAAATGAACGCCAGATACAACGTCAACGTGGGATTGAGTAACATTGGAGCCAATACGAAGTCAAGTCCCAATATATTTTGGACCTTCATTAGACCATCTCATTGTAACGACCATTACTGACAGAAATACCCAGCGAAATTTGCATATGACTGACATTCCAGTGCATCTTTGAACCAATCAGCGGTCACGGCGGCGGGATGACAAGGGGTTATCTTGACCAATGTATGAGTTCAGATGTATCCAAGTGGGCGGGGCTCGGTTGGGCGAGGTTGACACACTGAAAGAGCGATAGGGGGTAGCGTAGTTTACAACATGAGGAAGAGGGTTAGGGGAACGGGCCAGACGAAGCAGGAAAACCGAAATCGTTAAGTAGAGTTTAGCTGAAGTTAGATGTTATGATAGGATGTTTCTACTACGAACACCGACCGAGCTGACGGACAGGAGTTTATTCGCGCGCCGTTGCAGGAAGACCCTTCGCAGGCTTTGATCGTTAAGGAACTCACGAGCTGTTACTTCCCTCGATTCCACCGATTTAAACAAGAGCATCTCCGGCTGTTTGCTTTTTCCTGCCGTTCTGAACTCAAACTCGTCGTTTCCTCCGCTCCAAGGGAAACCGATTAACAAGCAATACATAATGCTGTGGTCTCGCCCCGCTCTCTTTCAATGGGGTCCTACTTACCATTTTGGTCATTGCCGCTGCTACTCTTGAGAAGAGTGAAATACTTAGAAAGCTACATTTTCAGTCGATTATATCTTTGAGAAGTTGATCGATACAAGCCAGTGGCGTGTGGTAGATGGGGCTAACGCCAGAGTGGCGTTAAAGTGTGTATTGCGCATTGCTGGCTAGGTTGTCAAATCACAAAGTAGGTATTGGGATTTAACCAGTAACTTGAGAGCAGTGGGAGATAGACGAATGCACCAATTTTCTGCTCACCTGTGTTTGACCCTCCTTGTTTGATAGACCGTTATTTGACGGTAAATACTATTGCTTATTGCATCTGAATATCTGGTGCCAAAGCAATATAATATCTACTTAAGATGCTGACAGTGTTAACGATAGGAAATACACGACTAAACAGGCTAACGGTTTTGGGACTAAGAAATGAAAGTTGACAGCTATCAATTTAGATACTGTATAACACATCTATCAAACAGCAGTTATTCTAATATTTTCTAATATAATTTCATTGTGTGGAGAATAACAATAGCAACTGACTGTAGTTGGCGTGTAAAGGAAGGGTAGGGACATGAGGACAACAATTGCTTCTCTTTGGCTGTTTTCTGTTCTGCGGGTGCAGGGCCATGGGCGTTCCCGAGGGTACGGTCTAATTTGGAACTGTACACTTCAAGCTCGAGTTGCTGTCTGGAGCTGAATGTTACTGTTGTAAAGTAGCACTATGTTAGTTTGACAGGTTGCAGTGCATCCATGTATAATTTGCACTAGACTGCAGTCAGCTCGTCTGCTACTTCATTTGAGTTTTCACTTGTCCTCCTTACTGGAGCCAGAGCCTATTTAATAAACGCATGATGTGAATGAGGATAGCCTGCCCAGCTGTTAGCATGTGCTAACTAAGTTAGCAAGCATCTACATATGTTGCGGAGAAAATAACGAATACACTTAGATTATAGTTCTGATCGTGTAAAACTGTCCCTTGCATCAGCATTTAAAGATACCATTCTGAAAGTTAAATCCTTACGAAAACCAACAACTTTCAATCTATAACTTCCAATATTTTGCATAACAGCCCAGATAGCTATCGCGCGTAGCTAGTTTGAGATCCACTGCTAGCTTCATGTTTGCTAGCTTGGACCACACTGTCAGACATTTGTTGAGCACATACAAAATACATCATATTGTTACTGTTAAAATGCGTTGATAGTTTGTCGTAATTTTGCACGGTGGTATAATGAAACGAGTTTAACATATTCGTCGGAATAGCTCATGTCACAGACTGGTGTGTTAATTGACTCCGTGGCTCAGGGCTAGGCCTAGTTAACCCCTTCATGTTCGCAGCACTCCAATAACGTAAACAAACAGACGAGAGGGCATCGGGGGTAATTAGACCAAGACGGAAATAGACCTCTGAGAATGTCATTTGTACCCTGATTCAAATTCTGACGAGATAACATTATTATCACATATGTTGCATTGTCGGCACTGTGGAATTTGAGTTGTTATCGTCAGTGCGCGTGGACGAATCGAGAATGCGACATTCGGAGAAAATGAAAGCGTGAGCAGGTCTCATGTTGGACGGATGCGACTAGGACTGGATTTCTTCAGAAATCAACATATATTGTCCGTATCCAACACCGCCATCGGACAAATCTTAATAGTGCACGAAGTTGAGTGCTGACCGTAATCTTCTTAAATAGGAATCTCGGATGCAGGCATCTATTACTTGCCTTATTTCATCAATGGAATTGCAATCCACTACCCTGTAACAAACTCATGGTACTGTATCACTGATATTGTGAATACATGGAATTATATTATCAGACTTGGTGGATTGAAGTTTTCAAGGAAATGTAAAAAGAATTTTCGGGGGTATAACCACAACCAAAAGGATCACATTCAGCCATGTATTCTTCAGAGAGCCCTCAATACCTCCGTCAAGGACTGAGCATGTATGGTCAGTCTTGGTCATTTACTACCTCTATTTTTCATTGGTCTTCTGACACATGTCGATATTAATTTGCATTATAATATTAAATAACAACATAGGTTTACAAATGTTTCTCATTGATAAATAATACTCACTGGATCAACTAGCTGCTGAAGCGTTTCCAGAATGGTCGAATATAGGAAGCAGTGAGGTTGATGGTTATTTGCTTTTCATAGTCTCTTATTTGCCATGGTGTAAAATGTATTCTTAGTCTTGAACCATTATTAATTGTATATACTAACAAAACAATATTTCTCCCAATCTAGAAATAGTCTAGATTATCTGAGATGCAAAGTAAATGGATGTGTGCTTGCTGACTACGAATTAATTAATTGGCTGATTTCTCATTATGTACAGGATGGAATCATATTATTCTTTAGTAGCTCTTCAGATGTGAAAAGTCCTATAGAGATATTTGGCTAATCCCTGCTGATAAACTGGTTGGCCATTGCAAAAAAATGATGGACCATCTAAAAAAGTTGGATGTCCCACACAGTACTGGACATATAGTGCATCTGTAAAGTATTCACAGCCCTTCACTTTTTCCACATTTTGTTGTTACACCCTTATTCTGAAATAATAAGATAATAAGATATCTACAAACAATATCCCATAATAAGAATGTGAAAGAAGTGTGTTTGAAATGTTAGCAAATTTATTAAAAATAAAAAACTAACAATGCACATGTACATAAGTATTCACAGCCGTTGCCATGACACTCAAAATTGAGCTCAGGTGCATCCTGTTTCCACTGATCATTATTGATGTTTTCACAACCTGATTGGAGTCCACCTATGGTAAATTCAGTTGATTGGACATGATTTGAAAAGGCACACACCTGTTTGTATAAGGTCCCACAGTTAACAGTGTATGTCATAGCACAAACCAAGACTTGAAGTCCAAAGGAAGGGTACAGAAAATATATCTGCAGCATTAAAGGTCCCAATGAGCACAGTGGCCTCTATCATCCTTCAATGGAAGAAGTTTTGAACCACCAGGACTCTTCCTAGAGCTGTCCGCCTCGCCAAACAGCAATCGGGGAGAAGGGCCTTAGTCAGGGAGGTGACCAAGAACCCGATGGTCCCTCTGACAGAGCTGCAGCATTTCTCTGTGGAGAGAGGAGAACCTTCCAGAAGAACAACCGTCTTTGCAGCACTCCACCAATCAGGCCTGTATGGTAGAGTTGCCAGATGGATCCCACTCCTCAGTAAAAGGCACATGAGAGCCTGTCTGGAGTTTGCCAAAAGGCACCTGAAGGAATCTCAGACAGTGAGAAACACATATTTCTCTGGTCGGATGAAACAAAGATTGAACTCTATGGCCTGAATGGCAAGCATCATATCTGGAGGAAACCTGGCACCGCTCATCAACTGGCCAATACATCCCTACGGTGAATTATGGTGGTGGCAGCATCATAGCATTATTGTGGGCAGGGTGGAGGGAAAGATGAATGCAGCAATGTACAGAGACATCCTTGCTGAACCTGCTCCAGAGCACCTCAGACTGGTTCATCTTACAACAGGACAACGACCCTAAGCACACAGTCAAGATAACAAAGGAGTGGCTACAGGACAACTCTGTGAATGTCCTTGAGTGGCCCAGCCAGAGCCCAGACTTGAACCCGATTGAACGTCTCTGGAGAGATCTGAAAATGGCTCCGACGCTCCCCATCCAACCTCACGGAGCTTGAGAGGTCTTGCAAAGAAGAGTGGGAGAAACTGCCAAAAAAATAGGTCTATCAAGCGTGTAGCATCATATTCAGAAAGACTTGAGGATGTAATTGCTCCCAAAGGTGCTTCAACATAGTATTGAACAGAGGCTGTGAATACTTATATACATGCTTTTTGTATTTTATTTTTAATAATTTTGCTAAGATTTCAAACATCCTTCTGTCACATTTGTCATCATGGGGTGGTGTTTGTAGAATTGAGGGATATAATGAATTTCCTCTTTTTTGGAATAAGGGTGTAACATAACAAAATGTGGAAAAAGTGAAGCACTGTGAATACTTTCCGGATGCACTGTAGCAATTACGAAAGCCTCAAATGGAGCTGCCTCTGTAATAGGGGCTTTTGGCTATTAGAGGCCTCTGTCTTTATGTTCCCTCCATCTTAAGTACTTGTTGCCAGGCTTGCTGACAAATCTTGATAGTTTGTAGTCAGGCTCTTTACTGTTGAACAAACATTACCACCATTCCTTTTGTTTGTGAGGGTATTTTTTCTTCATACTACTAGGGATGTATTACATTTTGTAGTTCAGGAAAGTGCCATCTGTTACAAAATGTTTTAAAAACATTTACTTCAAACACTATTGAAAGGTTGCAGTTCAAACAGAAGGTAAACAAGCACTCAGCCCTACACCCTCATTAAATATTACATTGTCACTGAAGTCTAATCCTCCATCCAAGGGAAAATGATAATCAGCGCTATTTGTAGCTATCATTGGATGCCAATTAACCTTATTTGAGGAGGAAGGGCTAACTTTATTGGCTGGCCTGGAATAAATGGAATGGAGTTGAACACATTAAACCCAGTGTGAGATACCATTCCATTAATTCCAGTTCAAAGATTAATATGACCCCTTCCTCCTCAATTAAGGTTTACTGGCATTACTGGTAGCTACAGCATTAACTAAGACTAGGCATCTCATCAGTCTGCCCTATGAGGTTAGAGATTTTTATTTAACCAGGTAAGTTGACTAAGACCCATTTCTTATTTACAGCAATGACCTGGGAGCAATTAGGGTAAAGTGTCTTGCCCAAGGAAACAGTAACATTTGGCTCAGTCGGGATTTGAACTGGCAACCTTCTGACTACAGGTCTGATTTCCTAACCACTGAGCCGTCTGTGAAAGAGCATGTAGGCACTACAGTTTGCATTGAATTGTGGGGAATACCGTGGCAATCCTGTAATTGGGCAAAGTTGTTCACTCATCCCCACAAGCTAAATCAAAATGCCTTCAGTTTCCATGGTAATCCCTTGAGGGAAAGTGGCAAGGGTGAGGATGTAGGAGCTAAACTATTTGTCATTGGACTGCAGCTAAAGTAAGAGCTGTGGAGTTAAAATACAGCACTCAAAAGAATTAAGAGAACACTCAAATCACACACCGGGTCTCGTTTAGAAAAAAATATTACAGATAAATCTTTGTTTGTACGTTGTGTTAATTTTGCTCTCAATGAATATGTAACAAAGGTCAAAGGAAACCAAAATCCCAAAAGTATTGAGGGCTGGATTCAAACTCACTGAAAAGTAAACAATTTAAATCACAGGCTGTTACACCTTGCGTGGATTTCTTCACAGAAACTCATAATGTGACTTAGTAATGGGACTCAGTAGTGTGTATGATCCCCACGTGTCTGTACGCACTCTCGACAACATCTGGGCATGCTTCTGATGAGATGGCGGAGGGTTTCCTGGGGGATCTCCTCCCAGACCTGGATCATGTCATCAATGAGCTCCTGGACAGTTTGTGGTGCTACTTGGGGGTGTCTGATGCACAGTTACATAAAGTCAGAGAGGTTCTCAATTGGATTCAGGTTTGGGGAATGTTAGGGCCAATCAATGGCATCAATGCCTTCATCATCCAGATACTGCCTACACAGTCTGGCCACATGAGGCCAGGCATTTTCCTGCACCAGGAGGAACCCAGGGCACACTGCACCAGCTTAAGGTCTGTTGATGGGTCTGAGCATTATATCCCGGTACCTAACAGCAGTCAGCGTACCGTTGGCTAGCATGTGGAGGTATGTGCAAGGACATGCCTTCCCAGACTGTCACTGACTCACCGTCAAACCAGTCATGCTGGAGAACGTTGCAGGCAGTATAGCATTCACCACAGTGTCTCCAGACTCTTTCATGTCTGTCACGTACTCAGTATGAACCTGCACTCGTGTGAAAATAATTGTACGCCAATGTCAGACCTGCCAATTCTGGTGTTTTCTGGCAAATGCCTATCGAGCTGCACGGTGCTGGGCTGTGAGCCGAGGTCCCACTAGAGGATGCCACCCTCATGGAGTCTTTCTGACATTTTGGTCAGAAACATTCACACCAGTAGTTTACTAAATGTCATTCTGTAGGGCTCTGGCAGTGCTCTTCCTGTTCCTCCTCACATAAAGGAGCAGATAGCGGTCATGCTACTGAGTTGATTTCCTTTTTACTGCCCTGTCCAGGCCTCCTCGTGTAACGGCCCATCCTGGTATCTCCTCCATGGTCTGGAGGCAGTACTGGGCGACACAGCAATCCTTGTGATGGCAAGTGCATCCTGGGGGAGCTGGGCTACCTGTGCAACCTGAATGGTCTGCAGGTACCGCCTCATGCTACCAGTAGTGACAAGGACAATGGCAAAATGCTAAACTGAATAAAAATGAGTCAAGAAGGATCTGTGGGGTGGCGAAGGGCGCGCACATGGTTCATCCAACCACATGTCGCCCCGCTGCCGATTCTTTTCGCACTGCGATCCAACACGGAAGCCTTCAATCGGATCATGCATGGGATGATTACATTCACCGACTATATGTCTGCCATTGAAACCACGGGCGCCTGATCTGAGTCGCTGGAGAGCGACGTAGCAGGGTAGGTAATCTGATTTATCTAAACCAAATCACCTGCAGCGCTGTGTAAATTTGCGCTGGCTCATGCAGGAGGTCCGGGGAAAGTCAGAGAACACATAGTCAGGCTCGAACTGTCACGATCAAGACGTAGACTGTCGTGCAATGCAGCGACTTTGCCCACTACGCCACGCGGACCCCCTCACTTTAATTTTCACCAGAACAGGTGACATTGATTCACAATTGCTTATAATTCTGAACTGGACGGATTGATATTTCTGAAGTTTAATTGACTTGTTGTTATACTGGCATGATTTCATGTTCCCTTAATTTTTTGAGCAGTATAAATTTGTAAATGTAAAATTAAAATAACTTATTCAGAAAATATACTTTTTGTTAAAGAAAATATTAATGCAAACCGAAGAGAAGAAAAATATTCGTATCTGGGTTTATTTTCTCCTTTTTTATATAAAGACAAACTTGAGCATTTGGAGTAAACTTTAGGCAAATGCTTTCTCTTTTGAAAAACATTTTTTTCAAAGGAATAAATAGAATACTCTGGAATGCTCATGCGGGAGTGACTGCAGCTGACTCAGGTCTACTTATTGTCCCCCGTGTTATGGAACAGAGCAGTCACCTCTTACAAGTCCCACTTTTCAGTGATGCTGCATATGCCAAAACACCCTTTTCTCTCTGTGGCCTAAACATTTCTTTGTGATGTTGCAGTCTGGACCAACGTGGAACCCCGGTCAGTTCCTGTATTTCCCTGGCATTCATTGGTTCCTTTTCTGGCACCCACCCAATCAGATGCCTCAACGCAGCCTGGCGAGGGCCAACAACCAATCATTCAACCTCAAGCTGCCAATTTGAAGAGCGGTATGTTTTTGGTGAAATTCTACACCAACCCCAGGACAATTATAATTTCTATTTAGTTTTCAGACTGTGATAATGATCAGATATGTAAACTTCTAATGCTGATGTTGCTCCTCTTTCTTGTAATTGTCAGAGTGTCAGGGGGGTGCGGTGCTGCTACAGGGGACCACTGAGGCCTCCGTCTGCCTAGAAAGAGGGCCCACAGCACGGCCTTCTCCCTCCACGGATGACCTGGCCCCAGAGAGGGAGAGGGCAACTGAAAGAGAGAGGCCAGACAGTGAAACCGAGAGTGACGTCGATGACCTGTAAGTGTGTGTGTGTGATTCTGGTTTTACTATACAGACCAAGACCTTGTCTCAAAGACAGTGAAACTTGACAATTTGGTCACCACAAAGTTTTTAGCCTGTCTCCTCAAGGAACAGAAATGCAGATGTAAATGCCTGTACAGTGAAAGTCTTGTGCCATGGCCCTAACAATGAAATTATAATAAAATGGTGAAAGAATAATTCATAAAAAAAATAAGAGATTTAGATTTAGGGTAACATGTACAGGGTTAGTGTTCAAATTTGGGGTTAGGTCTAGGGTTCAGGGGTAAGACCTTATGTTTTTGGAATAGTAAAACTGGGAACCATTTTTCAAGTCATGTTAAGCAGTGGTTCTCAAACCTCTCCTCGAGGACGCCCAGCCATGCCATGTTTTAGATGTATCACAGAGCTAGCACACCAGAATCAACTTGTCAACTTATCATCAAGCCTTACCTGCTTGAATCAGGTGAGCTAGTTCAGGGTTACAACAAAACTGTTAGATGGCCGGGGGTCCCCGAGAGGTTTGAGACCCAGCTCGATCGACTCTGTGCCCTTCCCGTCTGTCTCCTCCTGCATACCCGTCTCCTTAGCTTCTGCTTCATACTGTAATGTTAATAAAAATACGCCCCAAATCAATCCTTAAAAAAGTAAAAACAGGCAGCAGATATCTTTTGAAATGCATGAGCTGTCTCCTCACAATCCTGCCAAGAAAAACATAACTTCCCAATTCTAGGATTCGATCTTGCAACCTTTTATTTTTAGCAAGATTCTCTCACTGCTAGGGCAATTGTTTGATTTTTATGTACAGGTTGTCGCTTGAGAATCATGGGAACAAACAAGGGCAAAACCAAAACCTTTATTTCCAGAATTTGCTATTGTGTCTATTGACGGTACACCAATTTAGACATAACCATTCAGCAGTCACACTGTGAATGATGTCAGCAACCAGAACCTCCTGTTTCATTCTAGTGTAACACATGGTTTAGGCTTTACCAGAGTTTGTCTCCTGTCAGCTTCCTCCCCAGCCACCCTGAGCAGCCCCTGTCTGTGACCCCTGTGAAGAGACGTAGTCAGTCGCTCAGCGCCCTGCCCAAAGATGGGGATAAGATCAGTCCCGGCAAGGTAACCTCACCTTCTCATTGGCCCCTTGCTAACTCTGTTTTATCGTGTCGCCTTCCTCCGCTCGTTTAATGATATTCCCAAGAGACAAGAGCAGCCTGACAGTGAACCGTGTCTCTCATCTGATCATAACTTCCTCCCTTCAGAGGGAAAAAGACCACATCAGACGGCCCATGAACGCATTCATGATCTTCAGTAAGCGCCATCGGGCGTTGGTACACCAGCGGCACCCCAACCAGGACAACCGCACAGTCAGCAAGATCCTGGGAGAGTGGTGGTATGCCCTGGGACCCAAAGAGAAGCAGAAGTACCATGACCTGGCCTTCCAGGTATCCCCTCCAGCTATCTGTTTTGCTGAAAGGTTTATTCGGAACCGAGCAAGAATGACTAAAAAGGGAAACGTGTAACATTTTGACCAATTTTTTTAAAACCTATTTCACTTCCTCTACTTTTCCCCCAGGTGAAGGAGGCCCACTTTAAGGCCCACCCAGACTGGAAGTGGTGCAACAAAGACAGAAAAAAGTCCAGTTCTGATGTCAGAGGGCTGCCAGGTCCGGGGGGGAAAGACATCAGAGAGAGAAGCATGTCTGAGACCACTGGTGAGCCATACTGATTCCAACTACATTCCAACCCAGGCGTTAAGGAAAATCTATGTCTTTTTCCGGGCTGTTACTTTCCAATAATTATTATTTGCAATCTAATTAAATTATTTTCTATATTTAAACATTTAGAAATAAAAAAATAGATTTGGAGTAAGTGATCTTCTGTATGTAATATTAAGGCAAATTAGTTGTTCAGGAAATACATTTTAGGAAAAATACAACAAAGGTTTAATGAATTGGAAATTCATAACAATATTAATATGGCACAATTATACCAGAAGTTGTATTATATATAAACTATATACAAATGACTGCTCTAAGGAAACAGAGCTCTAAAGTTTGTCCAACGATGTTCAAAATTATATCCTTGAATTGGAGAGAAGCAAAATAATTTGGATTATTTGCTTAAATATTTCTGCAGAAGAACTACCATTAAAAAGTATCTAAATGGAATTAATGTTCTTAGTAACATCATTGTGGTAATTCAGAGATGAATCAAGAGGCATTTTACCCTGGCAATACATGTTATTTTGGTTAGTTATTGCTAGCATAACAACCAAGCTAGCTACATTTTTAGGTGACAAATTGTTTTGCCAGTTTCTTAAAAAGGGCTATATGTGTTTATGGTAGGTCCACGGACATGCATCTGCTCAAAGTGAACTTTTGCCATAACTGATCTAGTTAATCTATTAATTAATAATGTTACAAATAATCATATGTGTCATATAAAATCATAACTTTTTTCAACAAATTAAAAAGCAAGCACATTTGAATTTGCGGAAGAAGCATCTACTGTTTTTACAAAAACCCGACAAAAGTAATGGCTGCAATGAAATAGCCAGGTTTAGCAATTCCATCCCAAACTAGCTATTTACCCAACAGCTATTAATGGCTATAGTTTTTGTAAACATGCTAACTTTGAGACCACATTTTTCAGGCTGCACTTACATTTTGTTTTATACTGTAGTAAGAGGTCTTTTTTACCCATAGTTTACCATACTTCCACGAAACGTTAGTACTTCAGGGCTGTCGTTATAAACATGATGATTTTAAGAAACATGATGATTTTGAGAAACGTTTTTTATTTTATTTAACCTTTATTTAACCAGGTGGGCACGTTGAGAACAGTTTCTCATTTAAAACAGCTGCCTGGCCAAGATAAGGCAAAAAGGTGCAAGTATAAACGTAGTTACAAATTAATACAAATACACAAGAATTACACAAATGGTAGAGTAAGGATGAAAGACAAATACAATCAAAGTTACACAAGAAGGTAAAGTAAATGTACAATTAGTGCAAAGAAATCTGAAATTTAGAGGTAGATCAAATCGGTATAAAGAGTGGCAGGTAAACATGATAAATTTCAGACCTAATTTCTCAGATTGTTTGACCTACAGGCTCCATTTTAAGTTTGAAAAATACTGTAAAAAGATTCAATTTTTTATCTATAATTTACCAATTTTACCATTGGCCAAATGATTTAAAATCACAATGGTACTAAGTTTGGGTCTAGTTGCATTTTAAATGGGGGAAAAACAGTAGTGTATGTCCTGATTTACATCTATGTGTTACCAGTTCTAATATAAACCAATGTTTTAAATTCAAGTAAGTACACAATGTTAGTAAGTTCTACCATAAGCCAATTTTTTTAATTCAGTAAGTACACAATGTTAGTAATTTTATATCTAACCTTTCTTTGTGTAGCTCAGGGCTGTCATATTCAACATGATAGTTTTTTGAGACTTCATGACTCAGGCTGTTATAGGACTCATTGTAAGATATATTTTTTCATCTCTTACCTTTCTTTCTGTAAAAGGCAGTGCTTACTTCCAGACGAAAGTGGGACAAATTATGACCTGTGTCACTAGATGAGGTCAATTTTGTGTGTATTGTGGGTGGGTATTTGTGTCGACAGTTGGATTTGGCCAGCTCATGAACTGCTCTGTGTCTTTGAAGAATGTGTAAATGCTCATTACTTAAGTGGCAGCCCCTATTGTTTTGGTAATCATCCCCTGCCACCCCCCATATTTTCTGCCTTCGTGAAAGATTAGAAGTATGAGAGCACAACTCGTGTGACTGGACTCAACAATCTCTTCAACTCGCCTCGCTTCCAAAGTAAGCTTAGTCCTTAAATTGAGGGGTGTTGTGTAAAAAACTACAAAGAAACATGTAGCTTCTGGCATTTTTACTAGGCTTAGTAAAGTATTTTTTTGTACTTTAGAAAACACATACAGATTTGTTATTCAGCTAGAGTAGAAGTTGACATTCAAGGTGCCATTAATTTAAAGTATGTTTTGAAAAAAGTTGCTCTACTTAAAAAGTATGTGGTGCAACATAAACCTAAATCTAGCTGGCGGGTCACATTTATGTCCCTGAATTGTCTGAGATTTGATCCCAGCCTCTACAGCCTTTCTGTAGCATGGTGTTCCCCTTTTTATTTACAGTAGGTTCAAGGCGTTGAAAAAATTTGTTAACCGCTCAAATAATTAAATCAGGGAAAAATGTTACATTCCTTCGAAAGCCATACATAATTTCATTTAAAAAAATGCTTCTTCTGAATTCGGTAATTACTGAAACATTACGATTGAATATTTATCATTGACTATGTATCTTTTCAGTCTTGCTGTCAAACGTTGTCTTTATCATTCTACCCATCACTTTCTCCTTTTCAGAGCCCCATGGTGTGGAGCTGAAAGGGGTGGGGCCAGGCTTAGTAGGTGTGTCTGAGAGAAATCCAGGAGAGGGCCATATGGGCCAGCTGACACGCCCCCGGGCCTTTTCTCAGAGTGCAATACACAGCCTGGAGAGAAGTGAAAGGGGCAACACACAAGCCCTGGCTGAACTAGCACAAGTTAGTGACCGCAAAATATGAGTTAATTTTGTATGTAGGTTTTCACACATCCCTCTTATCCAACAATATCTATAGTTCTATATTTGACTCCTCGATTTTTCCTGTCTCTCCTGTCAGATGTGTGGGGACGGTGGTGGGCAGTTTTCAGGACGTGCCCAGACCCTGTCCCGGTCCCAGAGGGGGGTCAGTGAGGACATGACAAGTGATGAAGAACGCATGGTCATCTGTGAGGAGGAAGGGGATGACGATGTCATCGGTGAGCAACTGCTGTGATGTCATCTCAACAACAAAACACTTTGATGCTGATTTTGGAGTAATCTCAGAAACACAGGAGTAAATCTTGTCATTTGGTCAGTTGCTTCACTACTGTATCCATATTCTATATACATGGCTATGGTTGTATGCAAAAGTTTGGGCATCTTTGTTCCATGTAGAGATCATGTGTCATTTTTAAATATTTTTTTTTCTGAGTGGCTACAATTTTGCATACAACTCTATATCTGGCCTGCCTTGAACAGCGCGAAATGGAAATGGAAAATGAAATCCTACGTAAATCCTTTCCGAAAATGTACATTAGTTGTATTCTGTATTCATGTTTAAGCACTGCCAATAGTGATTCGCCCAAATAATCAGTGATATAAAAATAATAAATAACAGGAACAAGTTTCAATCAAATTCAATTACATTTATTTTATACATCCCTTTTTAGGACAGCAGTTGTCACAAAGTGCTTTGACAAATACCTGGCCTAAAACCCCTAAGAGCAAGCAACAGCAAGTGATGCAAAGTGGCTAGGGAAAACTCCCTAGTAGGTGGAATGTAGGAAGAAACCTAGAGAGGGGCTGGACTCAAGGGGGTGGCCAGTCTTCTTCTGGCTGTACTAGGTGATTTATTTCACTTTTTTGAACTACTGCTGGCAGACTCAATATAATGCAGAATCTGCCCACGAGAGATTGGTTTTGAAGTACTTAGGTTAAAACCATAGAAATGGAATAGATAGAAATGACATTCTAATTCAAATCAATGTAGCAGAATGGTAAGAGCAGTTCAATGGCCTTTCTATCCATTCTATTTCTATGGTTAAAACACTTCAAATGTATTACATTGCTGGGAAACGACAGTACTTATTACCCATAATGACATCCTCTTAAAGGGTAACCACTGCTGATTTTGGATAACTGTAAAATTACAATATTTTTGACTGGTGTTTTGACTGTCATAGTGTGCCACTAGCTTCCTCTGAGTACTTCACGGTGTCACCAATAGCCACTCTACCTAAATCTGAATGGAATACATGCAGCTATAATTGGATCAGATTGCAGGCATTTGGCAAAGTAAAAATCAGCACTAAACAATGTTAAGGGTTTTTTAAGTATGAAATTGACCACACTCACTGGGAGTTATCTTTGCCTTTTTAAATTTGCTCATATAATGGACTAGGCTTTGACATGGGTGAGTATTTATAAAGACACAGATGGACATGGCATTCTTTTATTTTGGATAGTGTTTTATCTGATGTGCTATTTGGCAAAAGGTGGGTGGTTGCTACATTACTTGCTCTGTGTTGTGCACAGTTTGTGTCTCTTGAGAAGTTCATTGAAACTATTTTACATTTTAATAATTTAGCAGACACTATTATGCAGAGTGGCTTACAGTGAATACAGGGACATCCCCTTAGAGCAACTTAGGGTAAGTGCCTTGCTCAAGGACTCAATGACATTTGGCATGGTCGAGAATTGAACTGGCAACCTTCCGACTACAAGTCTGACTCCCTATCCACTGAGCCACCTGACCCCCTATTTGTATGGTGCTTTAACCATTATACATTATACTTAACAGTGGAGTGTGATATTTTTCCACATTTGCTGCTTTCCTGCTCCAGCATGACTGTGCCCCTGTGCAGCGTGCATTAGACATGGTTCAATTAGTTTTAAATAAATAATTTATAATGTAATTTGAGCAAGTTATTAGCCTATCATTTTCCATATTACATAGCGTATTTTGACACTCTATAGACATGCCAGCCACACTATACACACCTCCTGGAAAGGTGTCTATGTGGGTACATTTGAACATATTGGTGGTTGAGCTATATTATATATTCCAACCAATGCTCTGAGTTTTTTTTTCAATTTTCTGAAAATTACTCTGTCAGACAGTGGAATGATTAATTTAATTTTGCTTGGACTTATGGCCATCAATCTTTCTTCTGAGGGATTCGGATAGTCTTAGGAAACCAGGCAAAGTTTCCCAAGTCTCTAAAGATTTCTTTTATTAATTGTACTTGTTTTGGTGCACCTAATTCATATATATTTATTATGTGATGCTAAAAGTTTACCAAATGTGTACCAGCTCCTCCAGTTGCAATTTTTCCTGTTGTGTGTGTGCTATGAAATTGGATTTCATCCTATTTAATCGTCCAGAAATCTCACATTGAAAATCAAATGTGTAATTAATCAGCATTTTTCCAAGCTGAGGAAAATGTGTATTAGGCACCTGTAGTCTGGCCATATCTTACTGTAGGCGACGTGGAAATCTGACTACAGAACATTGATACTTGCGTATTCTACAATCTTTGTATGGTTTGACTTGGTATAGATTTCTTGTTTGATTTTATTTGACATAAACCATGACAGTGCTGACTTTCCTTCCTCTTTAGAGGACCCGTATCCTTCCAGTTCCATTGACCTGAAGTGTAAAGAGAGAGTGACGGACAGTGACAGTGACAACGCCTCTGGAAGTGAAAGCAGGAACGAGGTAATACACATTCTGTTGTTTTATCGAGGGTATATTGACTTACAGCTCTTTGAGTGATCATGTTTGTGATCCAAGATCCCCCTGCTACAGTCTGTTCTCTGGGGTCAAGCTTTACCCTGATACAGACTGTTCTCTGGGGTCAAGCTTTACCCTGCTACAGACGTCTCTGGGGTCAAGCTTTACCCTGCTACAGACTGTTCTCTGGGGTCAAGATTTACCCTGATACAGACTGTTCTCTGGTGTCAAGATTTACCCTGATACAGACTGTTCTCTGGTGTCAAGCTTTACCCTGATACAGACTGTTCTCTGGGGTCAAGCTTTACCCTGATACAGACTGTTCTCTGGTGTCAAGCTTTACCCTGATACAGACTGTTCTCTGGGGTCAAGCTTTACCATGATACAGACTGTTCTCTGGTGTCAAGCTTTACCCTGATACAGACTGTTCTCTGGGGTCAAGCTTTACCATGATACAGACTGTTCTCTGGGGTCAAGCTTTACCCTGCTACAGACTGTTCTCTGGTGTCAAATCTTTCCCTGATACAGACTGTTCTCTGGGGTCAAGCTTGGGGTCAAGCCATTTTTCTCCTGTTCTCTTACTCTGCAGCGTGTTTTTGCTCCGGTGATCTACCCTTCGTCCTCCCACCCCACTCCCCACGGACGCTCCATCTCCCTGTCTTACTCTTCCAAACGCTATGACGAGGCCAGAGGAGGGGGAGGAGGAGGAGGAGGGGCGGGGCCCTCGGACCGCAGCAGGAAGAGAGGAATAGAAGGAGGAGGGGATGGAGGAGGAGGAGGAGATGTAGGAGGAGGAATGTCTACCGTCTCCCTGTCTTCCTCAGGCCACTCCGTCATCTCCAGCTCTAGTCCTGGAGGCCCAGCTCCCTCTGCCATCCCACCCCTGGGCCTGTCTCCTCTGCTGGGCTTGGGTGCCGTCAGAGTGGCCTCTACCATGGTGACCAACGTGGTTCGTCCAGTTGTGAGCACGCCAGTCCCCATTGCTAGTAAACCTAGAGAAGCAGCAGCTTCATCCAGTCCTCACCCTCCAGACAAGAAGTCCCTCCCACCGCAGCAGGCACAGCTTTTGATAGGGTCCGGAGCAGGAAGTGGAGGGGGTGGGTACTACTCCTCATCCTCACCCAATCCTGTAGGTGCAGGCGCAGGGCCAGGAGGCCTAGTGACCAGCTTGATGTTCCCAGGACACGGCCAGCCCACCGTCCAGCTTATCAGCCCCTGCCCCCAACCGTCCTCCCACCACCAGCTGCCCCCCACTGCCCCTGTTTCTGCCCCTACACACAGCCACACCAATGGCCCCTTGCCCCTCTCCTTGCTCCAGCCCCAGTTCCTCTCCTCTTTGGTGCCCCCTGGGGGCAAAGCAATCACACAGGTTCAATACATCCTTCCCACCCTCTCAGCCAGCTCCAATCCTAAGAGCCCCTCCCCACAGATGCACAGCCAGCCAACCAATATCTTCAACCTGCCCACAGCTCCGCCCACCCATATGTCCTTGGCCAATGGAAAGCAGCCAGGGCCAGGGTCATTCACAGGATATGCGTCCAGCCCGGCAGTGGGGGTAGTCAGCCCCGGATCCAGAGGTGAGCATGCTACGTAGACAGCAGAACCTGTTATGAACAACATGCTACGTAGACAGCTGAACCTGTTATGAACAACATGCTACGTAGACAGCTGAACCTGTTATGAACAACATGCTACGTAGACAGCAGAACCT